>JAYMFT010402379.1:0-18815 GCA_038088735.1 Panulirus argus | reverse complement strand
ATGATACCAAGTTAAGTAGATATACCCATTATACACTGCTCTCAAGTCTCTTCTTATGAGAATATAAAGTTCTGCATAGAATGTAGGGAAGGTAGTTATAAACTCGTTATGATGTGTTAGATATGGAGGTTCACATGTTTTCGTGAGACCGAAGGCATTTGTAAACTTAACTTTGCTGGCCAGTAGAATATCAGTATGAATCATAACCACTCCCTTATCATATCGTATACCCCAACTATACAGACAGAGAGACCTAGAATCATGTATCTGTACACCTGATAATACGTGGTTTGAACAAGTAGTCTCTCCCCCTCTACGTTAACTGCATCCCCAATAAAAAAAGCAGCTCAGCTTATTAACAGTCGCTTCGCTTACACCTGAGCTAGGCTCTTTCTCCCCTTGACACCACTTGTCTCCCACTTTACCTTCCAGCCTCAACCACTGCCCTGAGTCAGTGCAAGAGTTTTGAAGTTGCCAGACTCCTGTACACCCCATGATATGCTTATCAGACCTTACAAAGCGTAACCCAAGGAACCAGCCGAGCCCTACTCCAGGGTCAATGACTTCTCCAGCTGACTGGAGAAGTCAAATGTTTCCTCGATTCCTGAGTCAGCGAGTCCACAAGTCTTTTGAGTTACAACCATCAACGGGATCCCCAGCTTACTCGGTGATTTTATCTGGAATGAGTGTGGGCTTACACAGATACTGCTAGTTTCACTAACTCTCAGCATTTCGATGACTATGAAGACCTTCTATACTCCATTTTGTCTCGTTAGCCTCCTAAGAGATCACTCATCGCAGCCTAGAGAGAGAGAGACGCAGGATCTCTCTGGTCCTCACCATCACTGACTTCGCCAAAACTCTCGACTTAGTTAGCCATAAGATAATCATTAACAAAGCCACCAGTCATGAACTGCCGAGAACTCTTCCCGTTGAGTATAGCCGCCACACCTGTGAAGTTCCACAGAGCACATAAATGGGAACCTTGCGATATCCTCGTCTTCATAAATGATGCCCTGATGGATGCACCAGCTTGGTGGAAGTACGCTGACGGATCTACCATTGGTAACAGCGTTGACAACAGCTCTCCAGACTACATCGTCCCTCAGGAACCTCCTCATCAACCCTCAAAATCTTGAACACCATCAGCTATGTCAATGTCGGTCAAACCAACGCCGTTGTCTTGTGTATCCGCCTTGCATCCAACTGTGTTCTTTCCCGTGCTGTCTTAGTGAGCCCCATCTCCGTTTACCAAGCTTGAACACACACACACACACATTATATATATATATATATATATATATATATATATATATATATATATATTGACAGTAGTTACATTACACATGAATATCTTTGAGATAACACGAGCATCTTCTCAGTCTCGTCTAGAAATATTTCATGTTAATGATGGGAGTTTACACAACAACATTAGAAGGAACAGCATTGCAAGGAAACAACACCATTAGAAGGAAATTATAATACGATCTGCATTTCTGAATCTTGTTTAGATATCAAAAATTGAGCTTTCCTCGCCGTTTACACAGTTCCAGAGTCCTCTCTATTTAATAGTGACAGGCGAATTAAAGTAGAAGGCGGTATCTTGCTCTTTGTTAAAGTCATTCTTAATCCTGTGACGAAAAATATTGTAACTTGATAAAATCGACTTCATTCTTGTAGAAATTAAAGATAAACTCTATAAGAAAATAATGGTAGGTATAGTTTATAGCCCACTCCCAAGCGCAATTACCAGAGGTAGACGAAAAACTTTATGGTCAGTCAGCAGTAATTCGTAGCGAACACGAGATTTTAACATACCGGTGTCTGGAGTGGAGGAATCCCTTTCCTGTAGCTCCGGGTGCGGACTATATCTAAGTTTGCCTGACTTCCCTAATCCAATTAGCTGAGAAACAAAGGAGGATCTCGATCATAATTGGTTTTTGTGATGCTTCCTTCTCCTTCTCGGACAGCTTCGCTTTGGAATTCTCATCCTTCCTTTGTCTTTCCCTCTTCATATAACCTCTCTTCCTTTAAAGAGTCAGGTCGGCAAGCAGCTAAGGAGCCCTCATTAAAATTTCTGCTATCTTTTCCTTTTACATTTTTCTTCTTTCACCCGAGATGGCCTTGATGGTCGGGTTGTATGTCTTGCCCGCGCCATGTCGGCCACCACGTTAAAGAATAAATAGAATTTTGGAACAACATATTTGACAGACACTTGGAGATGATTCCCAGCGCATCACGTGGCTGTAATATGCCCAAGGCAGTGACATGAAAGGAAAATGTTGATGTTGTCAGAATATTACTCAACAATTCATATAGCACTCTCATTCTATTTCCTTGGTACATCGAGTGCATATCATCCCCACCCACCCCCCTACTTTCATTTATTGCGACTAGTACATGAATTCAGGGAAGCTGTGTAGTATATTAGAGACAGAATTTATTTACATTTGCCTCCAACGAAAAAAAAAATGACTTCAACATAGACATTTAGAAACATAAAGTCGGATTTAGAGTTCGTTACGAAACCATCATGGTTAAGAGAGGCTGTAGTTTGATCTTCACAGGATTACTACATTTATTGTTCCGTCTTCAGATGCGTTCAGTAGATCATTAGATGAAATCTCTTGTTTGGAAAACATCTTCTACACAATCAGCTACCCTTTGAACCCGCTGCTCGAACACTGACTGGCAAGATAAGAAAGGGAGGGGAATAAAAATTATTAAATCCTACCCATCAGCAGACACAGACGAACTGTTTGGCAACAGCCCCTTCTCTACCTCAGACCAGATGGGTCTTGCTAATAAGTCTCACCTTCTGAGCTAGATTCAAAATCCAGACAGGGAGGTATGCGGATGTGTCTGGTCATCCAGTGTTAAGAGTTTCTGGGTTAAATCTTACTTCCGTCATTTGAACAATATTTTGCTAACATGTTAAATCTGTATGTGTTATTTAGAGTCTTCTGGTGTGGTAATACATACACATATACCAGTTCACCTATAGTAATGGTGTAAAAGACTTGCCTACCAGTCTTCACAAAGGGAGAAGACAGTGATGAACTTTGAGATGATCTGTAAATCTTTGGCACGAACAGAGTAAGGACAGATGCCATAGCAAGATTATTTTAATTAGTTAGAATTACCAGTGTCTCGCATGTGTACAGAGGAAGAGAGAATTATGAACTGGGTTTTCTTCAACGAACATTATGAAATATCATGTACTTTACATTTCGTTGTCATTGTTTTATCATCTCCGTATTCACGAAGAGCAAACACCATTTTTCTCTTTTTTTTTTTTTAACTATTTGGTTCACTTTGCCATTTTATTGTCGATCGTTAATAAGATAAACCCATAAAGGTTTTTGAACACGCAGTCAGAACTGTCGTGAGCAATACGGACTTAAGAAAATGCTCTCGCAAAACTGCGATACATTTACTTTCACTTCATTTTGCTTCCATCCTGATGTTCCCTTACCATATCTCGACCCCATGACTAGTAATTGATTTTTCATTATCTGGTAACTTATAACAGACGTGGACTACATTTCTTTTTAAATTGTAAATTCACAACGTAGCGTTTGGAAGGACGCGTTCTAGATCAGAACAGAAATGCTATTGTTAAGGCATTTGTTATGAGATACACGACCAAATATGAAAGCCTCATTGCTGGATTTTTACACATCTTGCATTCCTTTAAAAGAAAAAGAATTATGGTATCGACTACACAGAGCAACGCCACGTACTGTCCTCATGCATTTCATTTGTAACATATCCAATCCTCCTCTGTCCTATCACTCTGAAGGCTCTTGACTCGCATCCGCATGGCATCGTTGGGGCTGCTCTACCACTGAACCTCCCACCTTCACCTTCTCTCTCCACACATCCAGGACCTCTTCCCCTCCCCCCCTTACCCATTATATGGTTCGCCTTATCTCCCATAGTTCCCACTGCTGCCATAATAATAATGATACTGATAATAATGATAACGATAATGAAAATAATAATGATAATGATATAATAATAATAATAATAGTAATAATAATAATGATGATAATAATAATACTAATAATGATAATAAAAATAATAACGATAATAATGAAAAAAATAATAATTATGATAATAGTAATAACACTGATACTAATGATGATAATAAAACTAATGATAACATAGCAAAGAAAGAAAGAGGCAGGCAGACACTGGGAGAAGGAATGAAGAAGCCATGGTAAAAGGAAAACTCTCTTAGAGCTCATGAATATTTCATGTCTTACACATGCGGATTCTGTGATGCACTTTGAAAAGACAGGCGTATGCAATTTCCAAAAAAAGAATCTCCGGAACAGGGAAGCAGGACGTTGCATTTCAGTTAGCCCTCTGTGAGACAACAAATGAACATGATGATGAAATGATATTGAATTTAATGGCCTTATTAGGTGGAGCAGGTGGGGGCCCCACACAGCTGACAACCCAGCTGAGCGCAGGGAGACAGCGGGTGACCAGTCTAGAGGGATATTTAAAGAGGCTGTGACTCGACTTGGCATTCCTCCTGACTGTGAATCACCTTCATATGTTACAGCAGAGACCTTGTCGGCCTGGCGCGGGAGTCTGCGCAAGGGAGGAGGCCCAAGACTGCCCCCAGGATCAAAGTTCTTATTATTCTCTACTTCTTTACAGTACACAGGGAGGTGGGAGAGAGAGAGAGAGAGGGAGGGAATCTATACGTGAGCCTTAAGGTTGCCTCAGAAATGTACAGAGAGGAGGACTTTCCCCAAGCGAGAAGCGAGTTATCACACATGTGACGAAGGTGCCTCCACAATTCGATGCTATTATCTTCATCTTGCTCTGCAGTGTACAAGTAAGGGTACGAACCGTAGCCTCGAATCTAAAGCTTGTTTAAGAAATTTCGACTCAATGAAAATGGTTTTATAGATATAATGAATATCTCAAGAATGTATGTATATATGAATATAGATATGAGTGGTTCGCAAGTATGATTATAATTCTGGAGATTCTTTAAGGTTTCAGGAAATTTCTAGATGGCAATGAGCATCCAGCCCCCAACCCATCTGGCCGCCAAGGGGCCAACATTCTCCCAGACTTCCACTCATCTGACAATATGTTGGCTTCCCTCAAGGCTAACAGCGTCTTGAAAGAACTCTTCCTCGCACACACACACACACCAAAAGCAGCCCGTCACGTCATCTCACCGCCCGCAAATGCAGGGACCTGCCGTCAAGGGTTAACTAAGATTCCACAAGCGTTTCTTCATCCAGCACCTGCTGGTTTCTAGTTCTGTAATATTTCAAGGCATTACATGAAAGAAAGTAAGACTGACAGTCTGTTCCGCCCTTCCCCACCGCTGTGACAATTTGTCACCGAGATGATCATAAAAGCAAACGTCACCCAAAGCTCCCCAACATTAGAGTCTAAGTAAGCGGCAACTCAGGGGCCGGCAACACCATAACTTCATTAAGCGCTGTCAACAGTGAGGTCATCAGAGCACCCGGAGACATTACCAAAGCTTAAACATCTCGGAAACACCTACAGCGAGCACCCAGTAACAGTAACGGGGCCGCTAGCAGACGTCTCTTCCCTTCAGATCTTTATCTCCCAACGATTCAGGTTAGCAGGAGGTTCCTTCCACCAGCGTGAGGCGCAAGCGTCGAGGAAATAGTTAACCCCGGTCAGGGTCTAGTCGCCGAGAACTTTCCGACCGAACATACCACGCTTGTCAGTCAGTGTTCCCCCGTCGTAAGATTCCACGGCCCCATTACGCCTCTTAAAGAAGGAAGATGACGTCATCATGCTCACTGCCACTGGCAATACGCCTCGCCGTCTGGTGGCCAGGGCGGCTGTCAGAAGCGTGAACAGTGAGGCAGCCACCTTCCCGAGTCCAAAGCGAATTTGGCCTTAGCGTTCCACCTACTGGGCTGTAAAGCAGCAGCCGTTGCTGCTCGAGCCTGTCCGTACGTAACCTGGCCTGTGATAAAGCCATGGCCAAAGTATATTTCCGAAAAAGCTTTAAACCTTATGAGAAGAGACGCTGTCACACCAGTACTTTCCAGCACATCTACCTTTCGTTCGTACGTGCTACATCGCATCATTGACTCCACTTTTGAAGGATTCCATCTAGGCGACCATCTCGCCACTCTTATATTTGGCTGAGTCTTCGAAACATCAGAAAGCCTGTCAAGTGTGCTGAATATTAGTCTCCTGGATGATAGTACCTTGGCAGGAGGCACTTTGACGTACCCTAGTTGCTGACTTCTCTCCAGTACAAAAAATATTTAGAATACCTTGGGAATCGCGACGACATCACCTCCATTCGAGAGACTTCCTGCCGACAGCTTAAGCGCACTGTCTTGCCAGGAAGTGATTCAGACTATCAACCTGAGGGCCAGCGATCTGCTTGTTGCACCTTTGGGATCCAGATCCACAGATAGCGTTAGAGATGTGGAGGACTTGGAAAAGAGTCGAAGCCATAGACGCCCTTTTCCTTCTCACAGGTTGTCTTACCGAGATGAACCTACTCCCTTGGGACTTCGGCCCTCCCCATCAACAGAAGTCATGGAACCCTCCTGTGGACGGAGCCCAGTGGACACAGACAACCATCCCTGTTGGGTTGGTTAGAATCAACTTCTGTTGAAGTGATAACGGTAAACAAAGGTTGCAAGTGGGGTCCCTGGACTGAACCAGGGCATATGAGGAGGTCACGGGAATATTCAGGGAACGATCTGTTCGGTGTAGTAAACACAATAGTTAGAGAGTGGACATGAACCAATGACGTCGTTCTTCGACCGTCGATGCTTCCTCTTTAATGCTTGGAACGGCGAATAAATGTGAAAAAGTAAATCTATCTGTCTATCTATCTATCTATCTATCTATCTATCTATATATATATACAGATAGATAGATAGATAGATAGATAAAAGGTAGGTAGATATATAAAATGCAACCCAGCATCCCTTTTCCAGTAACAGAGACAAGATGGACTTCTTTAAAGCGTGTAGTTCTTTGAAGAAACTCCACTCCCAGGCGTCAAAGAAGAGTGGGAACTGGCGGCTGGAAGTCCTTCCCTTGGCAACAAACTTATTCAAACAAGACGAAGGATAAGGAGACAAGCGAGGATTCTAAGGCAAAGGCTCTATCATCTGTTCCTTGAATCTTGTCGCAGAGGCTCGAAAAGGCACGTATTGATAAAGAAAGAATATGTGTGTGTGTGTGTGTGTGTGTATGTGTGTGTGTGTGTCGGAAAAAAAAGGGCGTTTAATTTCCCATCTGTATTTTTATAGGTCCATCAGAACATTCAGTGACGATATCCCGTCGATTTACTCTGGCTTCTTTCATTACCTCCTTCTAGAGTGCGCGAGGCAGTCAGGGAGAGTTAATTAAGATCCATCTCTTGAAGTCAGTCACACGAGTATCCAGCCAGCCAGCCAAGAAAGCAGGCAGATGAAGGCGAGAGGATTATTTCCTTCATCCGAGATCATGGACCTCCTCCCACCACCATCCCGGTCAAGGGCCTGCCCCTAGGGAGAACACTCCACTTCGATTCTTGTGTACGTTGTCATAAGGTTCATTTCAAGAACTGGAAGAAAAATTCACTCTCGCATACCCACTTCATCCGGCCCAGATTCGTCCCCAACGCTGCTCCAGTCCGCTGGAAAAGAGTTAATCACGCTGGAAGCACCGAAGGTAACGATCGTGGGGAGAAAATAATATTACTTATGTATTAAACGAGTGCTACTGATGCTGACCTCATGACCTTCTGGATGATCGGGGCGTTCTGTGTTTGTGTTTCTTTGTATGTGTGAGGCGTGGGCGTGTGTGGGCGTGCGTGTGTGTGTGTGTGTGTAAGATAACCTATTTGTAAGGTGCTAGTACGGATTTCTACACTAGTGGGGCCCTATTTCTCAAGTTTTCTTTCATAAGACTTTTTCATGCTCTTGATACAATCAGCATTTACAGCTTCATTGTTTAGCTTATTCCATTCGTCTGATTTTCTGACACTATAAAAGTCTTACTTTACATATTTTCTTACGAATTTCCTGCTCAAGGTTTTTTTTGTTATGGCCTCTGGTTGCTCTATCGTTACTGCTTTCGGAAAAGAAATTCTCCTTAGACTGATTTAGAGAGTTGAAGAATGTGATCAAGTCACCCATTACTCTTCTCCCCTCCATGGGGGACAGATTTACGGTCTTTAACTTCTCGTTGTAGCTCAGCTCTCAAATTTCTCCATTCTGTTTTTGCTGTACTCCTCTCGACCTTCTTCATTAGTTCTTCATGTTTCTTAAAGTGCAGCAATATTGCAGTTCTGGCTGACATTACCTGCGAGTTGTTTGTCGACACATTTCCTTATCTATGCACTTTACATGCAGTTCCATTACTTATCGGCAGACTTCTTGATGGATAATATTCTTATCAAGACTTCCATTCTCAGTCGTTCATCTGTACGTTCACACTGGATGAGCTTCATCCCTCCATGAGTCAGATCACCACTGAAATTTGTTTAGATTTTTCTCGTGAGCTGATACAGTCCTCATCGCTTTCGAGTTCCCTCATTATACTGTAATCATCTGAAACAGTCAAGCGTAGGTCTGGTCACTCAGGCAAAAAAAATTTTACATCTAAAGAAAACAGAGCAATGCTGTTATATAATTCTCGGCGCACTTATTATTTTTTTTTTTTCCTGGTCTCCCTCCCAAGATGCTCCATTTATAGGCAGTTGCTATGGCTCTAAATCTTTTAGTGGTAGGGGAAAAAAAGAAATATATCCCCCGCTCCCTCTAGAGAATTTTAACTGAGGTCTTGGCATTGTTGTAATTCCTACCTTACACTTCGCCTACGGACCATACCAAAGACCTTAGATCCAACGTTCTTCCCTATTGTCTACCCGATCGATATTTTCCTAATGTGAAATTTTCTAAGTTCACATTTCAGTTTTTCGCGGTGTATCTCGCCCGCTAACTCGTACCTTTTGGCCGGTCATAAACACCTCGATATTCTAGAGGACGGGATGGAACCGTGAAGAGTCAGTAGGTACGAAGATCCGACGTCTCTCTCTCTCTCTCTCTCTCTCTCTCTCTCTCTCTCTCTCTCTCTCTCTCTCTGCCCGGCTACACAGTGCCGTGATCCCCTCCACTTGGCTGATCTTGCCGCACAGAGTAGCGCCTCCGCTCCTCTCCCTCTCTGGTCCCGACTACTCCCTGGGATTTATGAAGAGGAAAAAATTCAAAGAATCCCCTTAGGACCCACCCGTTCACTTTGGATATTTCAGTTTGTTGTACTGCCAACCGGACGGCTTAATAAAGAAGCTAACCAGATCACGCGTCCTTTAAATATATATATATATATATATATATATATATATATATATGAAGGTGAAATAGCATTTCAGTAGTTCATATGTTTTTAACATGTAATTCTTTTTATATATGTAGCACAACATGTTTCACGGGGACAATCCGCCTCATCAGGTGCCAATAATTCATGAACTTTTTTAAATCTCAGCACCACAACGAAAATACCGTCTGACTTCTGCCATCATAGACAAGACACTGGCCTGACCGACAGTGACCGTTAAAGGGAGAGTGGGGGGTGCCATTTGGTTAAGAGGGGTTGCATGAGTGGTGGTGGGGGGGGGGGGATTTGGGCGGGTTAACATGATGTGTGTTGGACCAATTTTCTTATGTTTTCGTTTCATGATAATTCTTTCATAATGATTTAGTTGATAATTGGATAGGCTTTAAAGTTGCCTGGGGACGAATGAAAGTTCTTAGAATTAGCAATTAAGACAGATTCAATAACGTTACGGGTAGCATAATCAGGAGAAGGGTACAAAGTGACTGGGTTGTTAAAGTCTGCAGGGTGATCGTTTTCATGACAGTGTTTAGCGATAGCGTTTTTGTGGCCATCCCTGCGTAATAAGTGACCATTGTAAATAAGCATCACAAAATTACACGAATTTCGTCAATGAACACACTGTGAATGGTAACATAGGTATGTTTGGCATTGATACTGAGAACAAATGTTATCAACAGCTAATGAAATTACAGCTTAAGTCATCATTAAGCATGCAACGAAATAACATTGATGCTCATTCACTGCAAGCTCTCTGAGATATTTCGCTCGTCAGCGCGCTAAATGTCTGGTACGTTACGCCAGGTCATCTGTTTCGCAAAAGTCACTTATTTCGCTTGACACCGGCCAACTACCACTTTAAGACTCCCTCCTAAATCAGGACGATAGCGCCTTCCCTGAGCGGTTGCTGTTGTCTACAACATGCTGAAACGGAGCGTGTTAGATAGTTCCGGGCATCGCTTCAACACTTCTTAAGTCATGACGACAGTACCCCTTTGTCCTGTGGAATGTGATGTATCTTACCACAGTAACCATCCTGAAATATCTTTGCTAACTTCTGCGATCACTCATTTGAAGTATACTCGCGTAGATACTTGTTCATCACGTTGGTGGCAGAGCTGATTCAAGTGCTAGTATTCTGTAAGGACATGTACTAACGGGGCAACCCCCAAACCCCCCTCCCCCCCCTCCCCCAAAAGAAAAAAGACATAGGAACAGAGAGAGAGAGAGAGAGAGAGAGAGAAATTCTAATACCTGAAAATATGTAAAAGATTATGAATTGACCGGGAGGGAGTATAGGAATAGCCTGTTGCTGGCTAGGTTATCTCTCTCTCTTTCTCTCTCTCTCTCTCTCTCTCGGTGGCCAATAAATCTGATGCGTCTGGCTTGTTTCCGCTACGGCGAGTTTAGCTTTCAGACGTCAGCACAGTTACCCCCAACGCTTCTGCCTGCCTGGTAGTAAAGACGACACGAGCGACTATGTTAACTGACTCACGAACAGTTTTATCCACTCGGGTTCACGAGTGATTTGATTGTCAGCCTGTACCTCCTGTCTTTAGCAGTGGAAGCATATAAGCTCAGCTCTGCTTAACACTAGGATAAGACTTACGTTGAAGATTATAGCATGGCTTCACGCAGAGGAAGACTCAAATCATAATACTCACATGTAGCCGGAAAGCTACCGACGAACCACAATTTAATTATGTGAATGCAACTGTGTGTAGGTTGTTAAGTATACGTACAGTTGCAACGAATGATGAACGCTCCAGCAGAGAACTCTCAGGCACAACTTCAAGCGCCTCACGTGCAGTGAAATGACGAGAATTACCATCCAAATAAAGCTTTTCTCACAAGAAACAGAAACAGTCGTTGACAGGGTAAGTAAGGCTTTTATAGCCACAAAAGCTATTGACATTCTCTTCCTCCTCCCGTAGCAACGAGGTAGCCGTTCGTAATATCAAGGGTCGGGACATAACGAGTACCATTTTCCATCACTGTACATCTAATAATAACATTCTTAGGTTACGACACCGAGGAGAGTGAGGCAATCTCCATACCGAACCTTTGATGATGCATATTTTCTCTCATAAAAAGACATATGTTAATTCCTGAAATATTATAATCATAGCTGGGCAGAGCGGCCAAGAGGAACTCGAGTCTTTTTCTGAACGTACGTACGGTTAAGCAATGTGTGGAATGTACCAACCTGCCCAGCCCCGACTACGAGTATCTATTGTACTGCGTTCTTGCTTAGCTCTATCTCGTTGCCCTTATCATGTTGGGTTCCTGATTAACTTTATCCCCTTTCCTTTCGCCTCCTTGCTGATAAAGCTGTCAGCCTGATTATCATTAGAACATACTCAGGTCGTTACTCATGGTAAAGGTCAGATGAATGTTTGCTCATCACTCATAATAATCAATCTGCGTCATCATTTTTCAACAGAGTTTAGATAACGAAGACGTATGATGGTTCTTGTCAGGTGCTGAAGGAAATGACAAAAGATTTACCAAAATCCCTGAGAGAGACAGACAGACAGAAGACCAGAAGTGAAACACACAGATCACCGTATTGGTGATCTGAAAGAAGGAAATGGGATTTAAAGTACTCAACAAGGTGAGAAGTAAGGAGAATCTTTAAAAGAGTACAGACGAAGTGGATGATCAAGGATCGGAGCTAACATGTAGGCATGTTCCTTTACCATATGAAAAGGTATGCTATTCTCTCTCTATGATTCCCTCCTGTTATATACTTTATAATTCTAACATGAATCCTTCAGAGCAAATGCCTGGTCCACACATCCTCAACCCATCCTGAAACCATCTTGCTCTTCTCTAGATCTGACGTTCTGTACAAGCCATCACCCTCTCAATCACCACTCTCCCGTACAACTTATATCCGGGGATAGGGAAGAAAGAGAACCACCCCACTATCTCCTGCTTATCGTTGAAGGCGACTAAATGAGGAGGGAGCTCTCTTTGTATACAACATATTTGTTCATCATGTAATGGTCTTTCACCTACTTCATATGTGCCGAACAGTTTTCCTTTGTGTTCTGAATGTGACAAGACATGCAAATATATGCTAATACTCCATTGCATATTTCCTCATTTATTGCACACAGAGAAATAAAGTCATACTAAAAGAGTAACCGTATTTCAAGTGTGACGGTCAAGGAAACGCATCAGTGCTGATTTCCTTATAAGACAGGATTACGTTTAATATTAAACATTGAACCTTTTTTTTACGGGGTTAGGTATCAGAAAAGATTTTTTTATGGTGAATACAGACAACGGTCTTTAGCCGAGTATCAGGTGCTGCATAATCCAACAAAAAGCAGAGGGTACGCAAGCAACCTGTTCGGAAAAGGAGAAGCCAAAGCGAAGAGTAAATAAGATGAGCATCTTTTAAATGAACTCTGTCGAGGTGGAAAATGAAATAAGAGCCTTCGGAACGTGGGAGGAATGTTGAATACACGACGAATCAACCCCTCTTGTTTAGCCTGAGTAGCTACACTAAAGAAGGATTCATTCGAGACCTTAAAGACAATCAACAGTTTTCTCGTGTGGCATATTTTTCCATTTTAGTTATTAGAATCTTCCAGGATACTCATGGGGTACGTATACCAATGGACCCCTGTGTTTGAACACCAGAGTCTTCAGAGTCGAGAAGAATTCCAGAGAACGAAAGATAGATAAAGAGATAAACAGATAGATCTGACGAGGCTTCAGCCCATTCAGACCCATCATCCGGGAAAATCACAAAGAAACCAGCTCGAATAAAGACCATTCGTAGTCGAGACGATGGCAACAGCCCTGATGGCTCAGGACTAAACCCTACCATACCACCAACACCACAATGCTGGAAAGGACTTCCTATACGCTGTCATAGATTCAGCCCTTTGTACTCCTGTGTTGTGTCGAAATAACCCTTTATCCCGCTGCTACTGCCTGAACACCTGCGTATAAAGGGCATAAGAGAAGTAACCGATCGGTACGGCCGACGTGTTGTGGATTGGAAGAGTTCTGTCGGACGATATTCCAGGCGCAGAAATGTTAATGACATAATTTCAGAGAGATTTGCCTTTGGTAATTACTCAGTTGAAAGGGAACCCCGGCTTTTCTAGACTAGTGGGAGTGGAGAGGCGAACGGATTGACTGTGTATCGACATAATATATACCAGCAGGAGGTGGCAGGCAGCTACCTGCTGGTGGTGGCATTTGTATTTACGAGTCTCCAGACTTAAGAACACGTACTGTAACAGGACGGGACCAAAGAAGATTTAGTTTGTACCAAATTCTACTGGGAACAGTGGAATAGAAATAAGAAAGGACCCTTGAACAGCATTTCCCTCTCCATCCGATCTTTCGATCACTGGGAACCCTTGAAAGAGAGGAGATAGATAGATAGAGAGAGAGAGAGAGAGAGAGAGAGAAAGAGAGAGTGAAAATGCTACGACGCACCACGAAATGTTTCTAGGCGATCATCCTTGAAGACCACAACTATGGGGATGCAGGGAGAAGAACGTGATGGTGCGGGTGTTGACTCCCTGTACGGTCTATTGATTGTTGATGGCGTTGACCCCTCGGCAGGTGCCGTTCTTTGCCACATGTTGAACTTTCGTGAAGGAGCTCCAGCATCAACATGCAGGCACTTTAGCCCTGCCAACTTTTATCCGTGGAATACTTTGAGGAGAGTCCTGTCGTTAATCTAGCTTCCCTTGAAGGAGATGCAAAAGAGTTTTCAGAATTTTCTATCTCTTGCATAACCCTGTGCATAGCAAGTTGCATCTTCCTCATTTCTCTTTTTGCCAGTGATGCAGATTTCAGTATTGCTTAGAATATATATATATATATATATATATATATATATATTCATGATATATTTCCTGCAGAAGCTTGGACAGTGGTTGTCGTCTCTTGAGAAAGGTTTCTTGTTTGGTCTGCAATTATGTGTAATATGGACTGCTTACAATTTTCCTTTTGTGTTATCCAGATCTGTCTGCCTATCTATCTATCTATCTATCTAATTTTCCGTTTCCCTATCTATCTAATGTATCTGTTTATCATCTAATCTGTGATCCTATCTATCTATCTATCTATCTCTTATCTAATTATCTCTAACCCCATCTATCTATCATCCATCCCTCTACATATCCATCTCTGTATTATTCTCTCTCTCTCTCTCTCTCTCTCTCTCTCTCTCTCTCTCTCTCTCTCTCTCTCTCTCTCTCCTAAACCCATTATTCTGGACATGCATGCGTTTCCTCTTGAGCCCGTTATCTCCCCAAGACTTGTTTACAGCGGTGCTCTATAATTGTAACATCACTCAGCGAGGTATGACCCGCCCATCAAACACAAGCAGATTAACGAGGACAGTTGTGATGCTTAACGTCTGGGTCCTGTGGCCTCGAGCTGCCACGGAAACTGCCAATACCCGTGTCTGCAAGTCGGCCCGATGACCTTATTATTTCTCATGCCGTCAGAAATGCGACTGTCTCGAGGATTACTTCAATGAATATTCTTAGATTACGGAGTAGGGCTTCCATCCAGCTACCGCACATCGATACCAAATCTCTGACCATTAGGTGGTGTTCATGAAGAGGCATTTAGAATAAATATATCTAACGTTTATTCAGATAAGACTGGCTACCAGAAACCTCAGACAGCTCGGGTTGACACCAGAGTGTTGCCTAAAGACTTCAGCTGCATAAACTGTGTGAAGCCGATCCACCCCACGGGGAACGAAGCCTTGATACGTCACTGAGACCCTGAGACGAAACTGCGAATCTATGCGATGGAAAGAATGGATTCCTCCGACTGGCGAGACGTTCTAAGAGCAACCTTAGCTGGCTGTATCGTTGTTTCGTTTTTCTGGGATGTCAAAAGTTCTCTGGTCTTTGACTTCAGCTATGCCGTGTATAATGGCGATTACAAGTGACTATCATTTTTTTCTTTTTTTTTTTTACGTTGGAGGCTCCAGTCACGCACGTAAGTCCACATCAAGGCCTGGCCTTTGTTGAAATATAGATAAGATTATGAAAGGGTAAAAGAAGAGACAAGGGAAATTATGTACGAATTTTGGAGGTAGTGAAAAACATGTCTTTTTTGATAATGTGGTGGCTTGATCCGAAAATTACGTGACGCGTCAAGGAGAAGCAATGAGGAATGATCTCTCTCTCTCTCTCTCTCTCTCTCTCTCTCTCTCTCTCTATCCCTCCGGCACGTTGCTGGTGATGTGGCCGAGCCAGACAAGCTGTTAATAGTACCCTCGACACACTAACACAAATAGCTGGTTCTAACAGGTTGTGGAGTCACCTGTCGTGGCCAAGTGCCCATCTGTGGCACCAGTTAACCATCTGTGCGGCGTGTACGAATATATACGTGGAAAGAAACTATAAATCCCGAGCGCAGCAAACGGCAGTTAAATGAAAGTTGACGATCACCTGCAGACACTTGAGAGAGAGGTGAATACTGGTGGACTACAGAACCTTATACTTTGACTGATGAAGGAAAGGATTAGAAACGCAATAGATGCCACACAGGCTCATAAAAATAAAGATAATCAAAATGATGGAATATCTTATCTTACAACACCTCTTTGATGGGATAGTATAGGAGGGAAGAGGAGAGGAAGGTACTGATGATGGCGTGAGTAGCCACGCTCTCAAAGGAGGAGATCAAAGCGGTAGAAGCATTCGAAAGGAAAAAGTGGAGCCTCCTTCCAAGGAGGAAGTGGGATGGAATCTCAGTGAAGAAGGTGTGATATCCTTCATGATTCTTGAGGATAAAGTGGAACTGGCATCCGAATGGGGGCAAAAGATATTACCATTATGAAAGGTCTGTGAGATCTTCTGCTGCTGCTTTTGAAGGAGACTGAATATTTTTGTCTAGCGTTAAGAGGTCCAGACCACCTCGCTTGGACCGTGTGGTCTGTGTACCTCCGTAATTCTATGTAACGCTCTCACGTTAGAAAAACGAATTCATGTACAGGGGTTGATGAGATCCAGACATTTTTGACCTGATCCCTTCAGGCGTGTCAGCCAGAGACGACACCACCCCCCCATGCGTTGCTAGTATAGCATTCGTGACCACTCACGTCCCTGTCACCACTTGTTGCAGGGTCAGGAATCTGAGCTTCTGCCAATATACGACTGTTGCTCTGGATGCTCTGGATATCTGTTTCCCTTCAGTCCCGGGCACTGGATGCTTCCTAGCAACTATTCTCTCTTCGGTATTACCTTCGGTCGCCAGAGATTATCTTCGTCAGCAACTGGATTTCATGGATTGTTTTTGGTCACTACATATATTCGCCAGCAAAATTCTGATCTCGTTCGCTAGTTCATTTAGACGGCTTTTGTTTATTGCCATCGTGATAACTGTTCTCTAATATGGCTGCTTTCTTTAATGTCGTGTGATGGTCCCTTCTACCACAATTACTCAATTTCAATGAGTTTCTGTAGCTTCAAGGCTGCGTTACAAACAGTAGCAGGGAAAGGAGGGACTCCTCTAGAGCGGCAAGTTCCCCGACGAGTTGTAGTCGAATGTTACAGCTTCGCCGATGGTGACTTTTCACTCGCATCGTAAGCACAAGCAGGCGAGGTCCCGTACTTTTTTTAAGAATATTTACATATTTATTCTTAGCACTACCTCGCTGATGCGGGAACCGGCGATCAAGTATAATAAATAGATATAAATATTCAATAAGAAAATCTTGATCCTCTTAGCATTACTCTGATGCTGCACTCAGGATATGGTGCTTGGCAGCATAAGAGGAAGAACCAGATTTCTTTAAGGGTATTGGGTCGTATTTCGAGACACGGTTATTCTTCAAACTGTCCAGGCGAAGTAGAGCACGAATGTTGGTGGCGTGCATCATGCTGGAGGGGACGCACGGCCTTCATCCGTGTGGGGGAAAGATTATATGTCATGAAGTCGAGAAAGTGGAGAAAGAAATTCCATGATTTGTCAGCCCCCTCAGAGCAAAGAATCCGAGTCTTCCAACTCTTTAAAACTTTAACGACGATGAACCAGTATCCTCAGGACACTTTGGTGCATTTATCCGGCGAATTTCAAAACTAAAGAGTTCTGGAACTGAACAGAAATGTCGTATGTTTATTTCTTTTTTGTCTATAATTTTCCTAGGTTCTCTATAAGAATTCTTGTGTTATCCAGGATCTATTTAAAGGACCCTGCACTCTATGGCTGCGCTACTTCCAGTAGCGAGGAAATGTAGATTCCTTCCGAGTGAGACTTTTTTTTTTTCGCATTCATGATGATATCTGCATCACACTCTCATGGGTCCGAGAGAAGAGCGGGTGATCGTCACTTGCGGCGAGGCAAAAGTATAAAGTGAAAAAGATGATGAGATCTCATACTCGACTTGGGAACGTATTCTGGTACGTAAATGCATCTTATTGACAACGTCTGTGAGAGGACACGAGATATCTCAGAGTAATTCTCTCTCTGTCTCTTTCTCTTTGAGCTCACGTGCGTGCGTCCTTGGACAAGCGCTCCTTGTCGGCTCTATGCGCATATCTCAAGCAGCCTGTACATGTATATCTAGTCTGCAGATTCCTCTCGCTTGTGTAAATGGGTTCGTTTGTATTGCGCACATCATCTGTCAGGCTCGACCGTTCTCCTTTTCACCTATTTGATCCCAAATCCACGTGCGGGTTTGCAACCACCTTGATAAACTCCGTGCCATCCTTGGGCGGACCGTGCACCCTTGCCTAACCTTCCGGGTCCATAAATCACGAGACCACACATTTCATACCCGATGGTAGAACTATCTTTTATTATTTTTTTTCCCTAACATCAAGGAAGGAGAAAAAGAGAATAATACCATTTGAATTTTCTGAATTTGCGTTAGTATGAATTAGTTCTTCGCTCAGGTAGTTATTAATCGCTGGTGATGCAAGGAACGGCATTCTCTTCTTCTGAAATCACTACCCCCAGAGAGTTGCTTTAATGGCTTCTCCGTGTTCTCAGGCGCAAATGTGGTTGCTGAATAAGCAAATAAGCGCCGAGGGCCAGCAAGGAAGTAAAGCCTGATAAAATGGAAAAAACATCTCAGACTGACGAGGTAACCGATGGCTGTTTTCCAGCCAAAAGCACCAATTTTCTTTTTTTTTTTTACCACGCCAAATGCATTCAGAGATGCACATACATCTTTGATTTATGAATATGGGCAAGAAAACATATTTAAGAAGGAAATTATTCTCACTGTTAGAAACAAATAATCAGCAATGAGTACAGTGGCAAAAAAAGACTGAAAGAGAGAGAGAGAGAGAGAGAGAGAGAGAGAGAGAAAAAAAAGTTAGTGTTTGTTAGCCCTATATGTTGCATCTCCAAACATTCCTACATATGAAAGATTTCGTACGTGCGTGATATATATATATATATATATATATATATATATATATATATATATATATATATATATATATATATATATATAT
>JAYMFT010402368.1:0-18816 GCA_038088735.1 Panulirus argus | reverse complement strand
ACACACACACACACACACACACACACACACACTCTCTCTCTCTCTCTCTCTCTCTCTCTCTCACACACACACACACACACACACACACACACACACACACACACACGGACAGGGACCTCCTTGCTGTGACAAATGGTCTCGTATTGTTTGCATGATTCGCGTGTGGAACGCCAAAACACACACCAAGTTACTGTGGGAGAAGAGTAGATGTTACTTCTAACTTTGGGAGTAGGGAAGATTTGGCTATTGAGAAAAGAACGGAGTCCATACTCAAGGATGTGGAGAAGGGGCGAGAAAGAAAAGCGCATTGACACGTTCGTGAATGGCCTAGCGAGGAAAATGTTGAACCTGAAATATGAAATGAGTGACAAAGGAAACTCATTTCATTTGACCGACTGAGCAGTAAGGGGAGAGCTGAGACAACGATGAGAGTAGGATCCTAGAGCTGGGAGCAGCGATGAGAGAGAGAGACGTTCCTAGAGCTCGAGGACAGAGATGAGAAAGTCTTTTGAGTAATTGGAAACTAAAACACCAGTGAGGCTTTGCAGAGATATTTAGTGATCGTAGAACCAAATGTGATGTCGAGAGCACTTAAGTTATCAAAGAACAGGTTAAGTACATATTAAGCACATTTGAAAAGAAGGATAGAGAGTATAGATGAGTTAGCAGACGATTATATGAGTAAAAGCGTAATGATGAGTCGATAGAACGAATATGGAGAAAAAAAATGAAAATGCTAAGTTGGCGCGGCCGGGATATATAAATATGTAAATTGCTGCGGTTGAATTGAGGTGGTCATGAAAATGTCGAAGGTTAATCACGCCGGGGGGAAATATACCGCAAGTGAAAGAGGGAAAGGTGCGGTTGAGAATCACTCTGGGATGGAAATAAGCGTAACAGGGGAAAGGTGCCGGGAAGGACTGCATAAGGTTTCCGAGGGGAAGGTCGTGTGAAGTGGGGATGACCCAAATGAAATGTTTAGTTAAGAAGCGATGTTCATTTTCTGGGAATAAGGCGATCTGTATGAGTTATTAGAAGGATATGAACGGAAGACACGAGAGCTGGGTGCCAAGATTTATGTAGTAACCCAGGACACATGTGAAACGTGAATGGAAGCTTGAAGATGAGAGGATGATGAAGAGCGTAATGTTCGACATCCAGAACAGAAACTATGAAAGTGAAATAAGTGACGCGGCCGCTTCAGAGACTAAGAGAAGCAACAGAACCAGATCAGCACAGGAAATAAAAGCTGCTGAATGAGACGGATGATAATATTGTATTTAACTAAAGATAGTTATGTGGAAGCTACGTGTAGGAAGAACACCTAAGATTAAGTGATAGTCAGGAAAGATAACATGAGAAATATCCTCATTTTGGGAAAGGGAAATCAGACCTCAAATGTGGAACATCGAATCATGGATCAACGAAGTCTAGGATAAGGAACCCAGGTGGTACGCAATACATGTTCAGATGAAGAAGGCGGCGTATGGAAGCCCTAAGGAAAAGGTAATAAATTACCTTCTGAAGGGAAAACCTTGAGGATCTTCAGGTGCAGAAACGTGCATCAGGTCCTGGGAGAAGGACAGTAGGATCTGCATAAAGAAAATTAGTGACTAGAGTGAACTCATCAGGTCTTGGACAAACCATAGCATTAAGGACGTCGAAGGAGAAAGAAGGACTACTTGAAGTTGGATGAGGAATTCCAGAGCCTTCAAGAGGAGCATAAACGCCTGGAAATATTGCGACACCAACGCACAGATATGTTACGTGCAGACGCGAGGTAAGGCTGGTGGACACTGCGACGCTTGCGACATACGGCTGGCAACTACGTCAGCGTGAGCTTCGTTCTCTGTAATCTGATCGCCGCCCGCAGGCAGCGAGGGAAACACGGCGTACCCCCAGTACATCCGAGCAGCGCTCTCTGTGCCGGTATCTCGCTGCCAAATCTGGACGGAATTTCCTTCTAGAAATTGCTAGTTGGTCATAGTGACGGGTGGTTGGCGGAAACATTATTGGGGTGAATGGCCTCGTCTCTCAAGGTGTTGTACCTTCCATCGAGGGTACGGTACTGTGAGTATGCAATTACCTAACGGTACTGTGAGGTGAAGGAGCTTTTTACACTCATGGCGCCCCCCCCCATGTCTTGGGACTTTCCCTGCTATCATATGATGTTTTTAACCATCTCCTCTATGCTGTGTGCATTCACAGTCTCGTAATACAGTTTATATCATTCTCTCACTCTTCTTAAACGGAGCACGCGTGAAGGAAATCAAGTGAAGGTGAGGGACGGGTTGGCAAACCAACACTGCTGTCCCTGATGAGGTTGTGCCACTGTGCAGGGGGACCTGACCTTCCCTCATACCCTGATTCTGGCTACCCCTGATCAAGAGCCAGTCTTTTGTTATTGCTCTCGAAGGCCCTTCAGTTCCTCCGTATCCTGAGGGAGGAGGAGTTCTCGCAGTAGAGGCGTGGTGCGGCTGCAGGCGAGCGAGAACCTTGCTGAAATCTCTGCCGATGAGTGAGTGAAAAGTAATGAGGTGGTAGTTCCCAAGCCACACACCAGGTCGCCTGGGAGTTCCAGGGATATTCCTGGAAGTGATAACCCGATGGGCGGCCAGCGAGGGTAACAGAAAACGGTCAGGCACGTAAGCAGACGAAAATAAATATGTGAAATCAGTTTGTATTTTGACTTAGTGTCAACACCTGGGTTCTGGTAGGAGCCTCAGTATAGGGAAGGAACGTGTGGAGCTTCTGTGCTGAGTTAGACTGGCGATGAACCTTGTCAAAGTCTGCTGGGCAAAGATCTATGGCTTTTCTGGGTGACATTAGCAGGGTTCATGTCTGAAATGATCCTCGCGCGGTTCATAACACCTGAATTGGCAGTCGGGCTGGTTATGAGGATTTTATCTCCTTTCTTCTTTTCTTCGTTTTTAAGCGTCAAGTGGGTCTGGCACTTCGGGAAGATGGACCGAGGATGTAATTTGTGGCCTCACGAAATTAGCTCAGTAACAAGACGCAGGTCAGAAAGGTCGACAGATTTAGTAGCGCTGGAAGAAATTCGGTCTCACTGTAGCCAGAGAATCCTGGGTGGATGCACGTACCGTAATGACGTCTCTTATCGTTATCATCACGAGTCATAATTATGATGTTGAGGATGATAAGCGTATCGTGACGTGAGATGTCATTAGCGGACTCCGCCCGCTTGTGGTTGCATCTTGAGTTGGAAGACACCTTGGGAGAGGCTGTCTTTATCATCGTCTCTTGACGATAAGGGGTAGAGTATCTTCGATGACCTTCTGCTTGCAAAGGAGTCCATCATTTCCCTGCCACTGGAAGTAGCGTAACCTTTGAATTGCAGGAACTCTTGGAATAAGAATCCTGGAGTAATACGAGGACCCTTTCGATAAAGGGGTCTTGGAGCAAATGAGAATGATGAATAATTATATAATTATATAAAAATATTCTTCTGATCACTGGAAATCCAAGATAACATAAAGCAGAAGTCATGGAATCTTTGTCTCTGTGTTCAACTGGTGATGGATCCTCGTCAGTGTATATTCCATCTGGTCCACGCCCTTTGCTCGGGTTCGTACCGTTGTCTCCACGCCCTCAGCCTTGACAGCCCTTCTCTTAACTGAGCTGCCGTGGGGACGAGTTCAAAGTGGCAGAGGACGGAGCCCTAAGTATCCCCGCCTGGTTGTGACGAAGAGAGCATTTCACTTACCCTCCGGAGGTTATATTCTCTTTAACATAACGCCATGTAGTAGGGCCAAGTCCTCTGCAAGGGGAGTTGGACTCCGTTCCTCTCTACTAGTGACGATAGGATTTAGTCATTAGGATTTGAGAAGACTAACATGTTAATCAAGATGGTAACATTCTTTTTGCCCTTTATTTTTTGGTGCTGCCACTCCTGAAGGCTCACTTATCTTCTTGTATCACGTATGTAATACAACTAGTACTAATATTAAGTGATATTAGTAGCACTAGTATCAACATTACTGTATGAAGAATTAGCGGAGTAATGTCTTTGACTAGAGTGTGTGAGACGGAAGGTGAGCGTAGTGAGATGGGAGTGAGGAGCTGGAAGGTGTCATGCGGGAGAGCTGTTGTTGGCGTTGGAGGCGTAGAACTACAGAAGCGGTGCGTTCCAGGAAGATCCCAGATCATTCCAGGGCCGTATACTGCCCATGGATGTGGTGGCGAGGACACAGGCATAGAATCTTGGCTGCTGTACCGAATACGTGTATCAACAGTTACGTACAACTATACTTAGTGACTGGTTAGCCAAACATTTTGCACTGAGATTAAACATTCCAGAGATCATCTGAAACTACAAAGTGTCACCATGCGTGACGGGTGTCACCAGAAACTGAGCCACGAGCCCGTCACTGCCCGTCACTCCGTCCCACTGACAGTACTCCAAGCTGGGTGCAATTTTTCTGATTCTTTTCCAGTGATATTCACTCAACACATCCGATTTACCGATTCACGAGAGGAGGCACTAAACAAAACATCTCATATGCATATTTCTCATTTCATATTAATCATTCAGAATTTGCATAGCATTACGGACTCGCGCTGATAAGGCTAATCACATTTCTGACGACCCTGGACGCCAAAAAGTAATTCATGCACTCATAAAGTGCATCGCTACATTTGCAGTTGCTTCTGCTGATGCAAGCGCTGTTATATATTTCACGTTCCTGCTCGATTAACACGAGTCATTGTCCCTCCCAAACAGACAGATGAATCATGACCCCAGAAAACACAACGAGACGTTGAGGGTCATACTTGAGACAGTAATCATCAATGGATTATTTTGACCAGTCCCGCCCAATTACATTTCCCGTAGCTTCACCCTGCCGCAAGACGTAGACTTTGTGAAACTGTGAGACGTAGAAATCCGTAAATCAATATCGTGTAAAAGGAGAAAAACTAGCGTACAATCATTGGTTTGCAAAAACTCGAAGACTAATATTACCTGAACATCGAATGTCCAGCGTGGCAGAAGTCACAGAATATTCATTTTACGCTCCCTCAACTCATCGTCAGCTTCAGACCTCTTAAAAGATGGCTACACTGTCTTACCTTCAAGGACCCGTCAAATAACTTGAAGAGGCCAGACCGCCAGTGAATGCCAAGACTGTGTGTGTAAATACATTGCTAGAGGATTAAGCAAGAGCATCCACTAAGAACTGTGACTGCTCCACTCCGACTCCTGTCCACAAGACAAGCAGCTCGACATGACACGAGCACGCGTATCGTTTATGCCTTCAGCGATGCGCACATTTTTTTTTCATTCTTGAATTCACGAACGCTCTCTGATTCTACCTCGCCGTGAATCATGTATCAGCTGAAGGGATTCATTTATGATTTATCTATTCTCTCTTTTTTTTTTTTCGAACTTGCACAACGCCAACATTCGCGAGCGAGTATAGTATGTATGTATCTATCTCTGTCCTCAGCTATCATTTATAGAATCGAGTTCGCTATGTCGGGAGAGACCACACCATTTATATTTAATCCCACTACGCCCTCGACACAAACGACTTTTTAGTCCGACCTTTACGGCTCAGATTATAGGCTAACTTTACTATACCCTCATACAGATAGATAGATAGATAAATTAATAAATAGATAGACAGATATTTGTGGCTGCATATTTCCCACAATCACACTCGGATCTCCGGAGAGTTTCGCTGCATCAGTCGAGTCTCTGAAGCCTGCCAGTGTCTTGCTTGTGGTTTGAGAGAATTTCAATCTTCGTGTTTCATAACGTCTGGTCCGGGCATGAATAGATTACGTACCAAAATGTACGACATATTCTAAAGACTATATTTCGCACTGTGACCATAATGGGCCAGTCTTTAAGACTGTCTTTAATATAAGGCTTGTGTGACATCACTTTGTGGAGGAGAGTTGGTTAGTGACGTCATGCGGTAGCAACTCAAGGGGATGCGGTGCCTGAGGCACCATAACGTCCGATGTGTTCAACGGATCCTCCAAAGACCTCTTTGTTTCTGTCCTTGCTCATGTATTTTCTTTCCATCCTCTTTACTTTCCTGTCCACTCAAGGCCTGGGACTATCACTTAAATAACAGTGTCGGAGTTACTGTACGTTGAGACTGGGTATGTTTTGTAATAATTTCACAATCTTATTAAAACACTTCCAAAAAACCTCAGGTGCCAGAGGAAAGAACGCCAAGAGAGAATTGCTTCTTCCGCTAACCTTCGCTTGGAACCACTCATTCTCCTCCCTTCCTACTCGCACATACGCCTTGAAAGCCTCTTTCTTTGGAATAGATGAATCAATCTTCACTGGATAAATTTCTTGATTCCTCAGTTATGTAAAAACACAAATAATGAACTGTTGTATCTTGTATCAACTGAGCTGTCATGAACTTTTAGAATTTAGTTATCAAGTCTGACACACACACACACACACACACACCGCAGACGTCGTCATCTACTCCGGCTTGAGCTCATAACATATGGCCTGGTGGGTGAATAAAGTACTACATGTTATCATTATACTCGGATATTAATATTACTTAGACTCCAGGCCTGATAAAGATATGAGAAAGCTTCCTAAGCTAATGGAAGCATGATTTATACTGTTGCCACCACAATGCCTTTAATGTTGCTTTAAAGACTACATCAACGGAATTATTTCTGGGTATCATACGAGAATTAAGACTTGGCAGAAAAAAAAAAAAATTATGGGAGTTTTGATATCGCAAAAAGAGGCCCGGGAAAAGAATGGATAAAGTCCTTAAATATTGGTTTTGGTGGCGAGAGACGGAACAAGTTTTGAAGTTTTGTTGCTTAATGATGAGGATATATGGACGTTAACGGGCGCAACGCTTGTACGCTGGGAAGCTACTTGTTTCAGGTTCGGTGAATGGTTACCACTGAACAAGTCGTCAAGTTTGGCGATAATCGCCAACGCGGTGGGATTTATTAAGCAGTGGGTTAGATAAACACACACCTGATATTGGTCTGGTGTTAAGGGCAGGTGCTACAGGCGCTTACAAATGAGTGCTGAGGCTAACTACCTACTAGTAAGTCTATGGGATCGTTAACCACAGGACACACACATATAATGCATCGGGGGAGTCACCTTCATCTGACGACCTTTGGTGTGGTTGCGATTGGAGTTGACAGAGTCGCTGGTGGTCTCTCAGCCTTCGGCGATGTGGTATTGTGTGTTGCAAGTTCAATGGTAATCAATCTTGACTCGAATATTCCTTCGGATGCTATAGTATGTCTTTCTCGCTCTTCCACCAGTAATAGAATCCACTTCTCTATTTCCTCTTCTCTTTCATACCAAAAACCACGAATTTAACATAGTATTTTAAGTGATAGCTGGTAATTGCTTATATGTTAGTTTAAATCACAGGTAAGGATTAGCGAAGGACGTTCAACATAGAGATGAATACAATCATGCCAGACACACTAAGGAAGGGGCAGTATATCCTGTACCCAGCGTTATGTATCAAGGGACAAATGTATTGATACTTGAACACCACCGAGCAATGGTCGTGTAAAATTTCTGGTCCCAAAATATATTCAAACAAAAACACAAACATGGATTTTGCAAATTTCCTTACGAATTTTTTTCACGCCCTCTCGACTCGGCGTTTTCCACCCGTACTGTGGTAGAGATTTGAGTCCGAGAGAAGAAAAAAGATAATTTTCTTACATGAGAACCGAATGTTTACCACTTAACAGTTATTTGAATCCCATATCTTCCGTCTAAGGTCTACAGGTGACAGAAACTGTAAGTGAACTCCGTTGGCCAATGATACCTCATCGTCATTTCTCAGTTGAGCAATTCAAGGTGTCTCGGCGTTTACCGAAGGTGATCTGCCGGAGTGAGGTGCCCTTGGGAACAGCAATGACCTGTGAGACAAACCATCCAGCTGTTTACATCAGCAAATGGTATACAAGACGGTTGGATATTCCACCTCCAACCTCTCTCCCTCTTGTTCATCTGGCAAGGGTTATTGACGTGGGCCAACTTCATCATCATCATCATAAACTGTCACTTCGCCTACGAAACGCTTTTAAGCTGTTAAATGCAGTCGGATTATCTTGATTAACAAGCTGAATGACATTGTACGTAATGCCGTCTGGGCGGAAACTAGTTACCTTTGAGCGACGTCAGTGCACACACACACACACACACACACACACAGGTATTCAGAAAAGGAATGCTAATTCACTGGTTCCACAGTCTGGATTGTCTTCGGCGTCGTCAGTAGGGCTTTTCTTACCCCTGAGGTGAAGTTCTTGAGAGCGAGATTACAGTTGTTTCTGTTGCTTTAAGAAGAAGAGAGTCTTGGGACAGCCTTTGGTGTGGTCACTGGAGAATGAATACTCTCCTTCTTGGCAACAGAATTCGGCGGATATATATTATATTTCCCATTAATGTCATCACTCGTTTTTGACTCGTTTCAGGAGCTCTCTATTCTGAGCTGCAGGACACGAGTGTGGGCCTGGCAGAGAAGCCTGAGCGCCGCTGGAGGTGATCTGTCCTCCGTCGAAACGAAGCAAAATTGTATCACTAAACAGATCTTACTGTCTTGCAGTTCACTCAGCTGGCGTATGGGAAAAATATACGCTTTTTATAGCTTTACGAAATGGATGCTTATTCAACGCTGTGCCTTGCGTGACAAGTGGACGAGTTGTACAACGAAGCTCAATAGTGTGCTTGTAAACCACTGTACTATTTCAGTGGCGGAGTCTGATAGTCTCTACTTGTGCTTCCCTGATCTGGGATCTTGTGCCCATAGATGTTTTTTCCTATGCTCTTCGGTCCTTACCGTCTTTGCCATGGCCTGGTACCGAAGGATGAACTGAACGCCTTATCATCTGGATACAGGCGAAGTTCACAATGTGTCTGTAGGGTAATGATACCAAGATGGGGCTTTCATTTCCTGCCGTGTGCTGGTTCCTATGAATAGGATAACATGTGGTATTAAGGACACGCCATTGCAATATCGCATAACTTGCCCCCCTCAGTTCATTTATCAATACGTGGATTATCATCTTTATCTTTATGGAACTGCGAACACGCACACATACACATACACACACACAGGAGTAATGGCATGGTGCACAAATGAAAAAAAAAAGTTAAAAGGCGAGACAACGCGAGCGTAAAAAAATTCCGTCTCTCACCGTCATACACAAACAGTAATCTCACAGCGCCAGCGCCCCGCCGTACGCAATCCAGTCCTCACCCGTTCGTCTCCAAACACTCGACGGGCCAACCAATACTGGAGTTCCCACACGTTGCAGTCACTGCCCACTCTCTCTCTCTCTCTCTCTCTCTCGTCCGCTAACACATGTCGTTTTGTCACTCCGTTTAACCAATACTGACCAGAGACAAATTGCTCCGCCATGCGACATCCGCAGCATCTGACACAGACCTGTAGTGCCGGGTTGCCGGACCTGATGGCACCCCCCTCCTATATACCGGCATCCCTATATGCCGGCAGTTGACGGGAGGGGTTGGCTGCGGCGCGTGTGACACGGAGACAAACGCTCCAACCACAGGCCCCAGACGCGTCCTTGGGAACGGGCACTGCTGGTGTGGGGTTATAAGAGAACGGTGAAACGAACCAACTCCAGTGAAGTGATTTGTATGACTTCTGACGACACGGAAGTGTGCATATATTTTCATCATGCACCTGTAAACAGATATATATCATTCGTCAATATACAAATTTTCTCGCCTCCTTCATTTAAACCCGGGATATCAATGTCGTGAAATGCCGGGGAAATATTGTCTTTCGAATCACACATCCCGTCTGGTGTCGAGGGGATTTGAATCTATGATTCAAAACAATCGAACGTTACTGGTAGCCTAGTGTGTTTTAAGAGTGATTTTTATCAGTATTAGGTTTTCAATGGCGGGTATATATAAGATTTTCTTTTAAATCCCGGGAAATGTACGTTTTCTTCCATCGTTTTCTGTTGCTCTAATTGCTAGATGTCACCGGATTTACTTGGATGAAACAGACACCGAGCGTCCCTCTATGTAATCATATTTATATAACTGATGATTTTGTTCAGTTCAACAAATCACAAATACGTATCTGTAGGCTTGAGAGAGACAGGATATCATTTAAGCCTATTGGCAACACAAGTAACTGAATATATATATCAGAAATTATTAAAAACATTCAAACACATTTCATTCGTAATTAATTATAATCACGAATTTATGCTTTCATATAACGGCTCATGCATTTCAGATTGTCTTTTAAACAAGCTTTATGTATCACACGCTATCAAAAAAAGCAATTATTAGATTTTATGCATGGACATATCAGCTTTATATATACGTGTTTTCATCGCTTATTATTCTGATTATATAGTTTAGATTTACATGGGTGGAAGTTAGCTGTGTATTATATCAAGATATAAGTTTGTAAACACTGTCAGGTGACCACAGCTGAACATCCTGAATCAAAACGTACCACATATTGTTGAGGGTGAACCTTTGTACCATTGTGGAACTTTCTACGACACTTATGCCTCTCTGAAACAATATTACGAAACTTTGAGGGACGTTGGAGAAACTTTTGCCTCTATGGAACTTCCAGAGGAACTTTTTACCTATGAGGGGGCCCGACAAAGTTGCCTCAGATTCGCTCATGCGTTCCCAATAGACCAAAGAGACTTTACCCAGAGTCGAGGGGATAGTCATCCATGTGCATTGAGATTAACAGTGAGACGCATCTCTTGAATTCCCGGTTACGTGTCGGCCTGCAAGACCCGCCCAAAGGTCCTGTCGTAAGACACACACACGCATGCCATTAAATTTTTCATTAGCTTTTTGTTATTATAAGTCACTTATACTTAGTTGCATTACACAGGTAGTTCCCACGGGCTCACTGTTCTCACGGGCCCACTGTCAAGACTTCTAATAAGATGTTTGAATACGTAGGCCTGATCTGGTGTTGACTAGTTATGCAGCTGACATAGCGTAACCAGGACCACGCGCTGGTGGGCGCCGCCGGCTTACGGGCAGTCAGCCTGAGGAGGCCATATACACCACGTGTGTCTCTGCGTGTCTCCCAGGACCTGAAATCATTGTACCCTAAATGTACATATCTATTTTCTAATAAAACTGTAAAGGCCACCAGACCTTCATTAATAAACCTTGTTAACAACGGTCTGATACTTTACTTACGAGTGCTTTACACTATTGCCCTGGAATGATATGGTGAACTTGTCTAGATGCCTCCCACACACACACACCGTATGCTCGCTAGGTATGCTCCGGGAGGGAGGAACGCTCCACTCCCTGCCATACATATCTATGCCTCGCTAGGTACGCTCTAGCAGTTGATAGGCTTATCTTTTATATAATATTACAGCTCTTTAGAATTCATGGTCCTGCTCATTGTTTCAATATACACAAATTAACCATAAAACGTAGGATTTCATTATATAAACAGATATACCTCATTATGAAAGTGAAATACAATGCCTGTCGCTCGGGCCTGAACTTTGCATGATTATGCACTGGCTCATTACTCTATTTATGCTAATGAATATGAAATGACATTGGATTAGATTATAAACCACATTCATTTGGCTCTGTTTTTGTGTTTAGAATCCGCCCGTTTCATCGTCAAAGAGAATATTCAATACATCAATATATATTTCGTGCACGAATGAACTCATGTTTTTACACTCGGGATCCCTTGTTCCTGCAAATTCATTTTGGATGAGGTGTTCACAAGGGGCAGGAAGTGATTTAATCTTTTCTCCTTAACCCAAACACTCCACCACACGCCCGACAGACCACAAAACAGCTCCTCTTTCTATGAACCTTTGCGCTTGCCTCCCAAACAGAAACGGTGACATCACACACCCTTGCCGCAGACTCACCTTCTCTTGCAACCAGTCACCCTCCTCTCTTCCTACTCGCACACACGCCTTACTCTGTCATAGACTCCTCTCTGCTTGTTGTAGCTTTCCTTCGACTTCGTATATTCACAACACCGTTCACAGAACATCTCCATTCAACCCTGACATATGATAACTGCAGGTACATAAATACCACCCACAAATCCTTCTCCTTTTCCAAATATTTCTTACACACAGTCTTCAAAGCAACCATATATATATATATATATATATATATATATATATATGCTCTGTCCCAGTTGGTCTTCTTAGCTTTGATAGTCCAGCTACTGAGGTATATCTAACCTTAATAACATTTTAACCGATGGCAGATATAAGAGTGTGCCAGCCCAAGGTGCAGTATACTGCTGCATTCAGAAGAAAGACGAGTCACCAACGAAGACTGCAAGGATTGTAAGAGAGACGAAATTAATGAAAGGATTACTACAGCTCTGAGACCAGACAGTTGTGGGAGGAGGTATGACAGAGTTTTGAAGTAATTGCGGGATTAAAACTATTCTGTCAACTTGTAGCCAGTTCTCATTCTTGCTGTGATGGGGTTCCTCTACAGTGGAAGGCGAAAGGGAACTGCCGTACGGGGCAATTTACAACAATCATAAGCGATGTGATGGGCAACAGACAAAAATGATATAAGATAATGTACAGAAAAAAGCTTGAGCAGTATATCTAGGGTCGTAAACTTTGTTTTAGAGACGAGAATGTAATACAAAGGTCTGTATTGCTTACATCAAAGGGCAAAGGAGATGAATCTTGTATAGTTTAGGACGAAGCAGAGACGCCGGTGTTACCAGACTCCGCCTGCTCGAGGTCACATCGCGAGTGAAAAGTCTCCTTTGGCGAGACCGTATGGAAGAACTTCTCACTCCAAAGGAGTCTGCATTTCCCTACTACTGCAAGTAGCGCAGCCTTGGGCTACCTATCAAGAGTTTCCTGAGTAAAGCCAGGACACTTTCATAGAAATAACAGAGATGGTAGGAGAGATGGGAATGAAATAGGTACTTTAGAAGGAACCAGAGACGGCGAGAGAGAGATGGCAGCGACGAGGTGGTTAGGCAAAGGATCAGAGAGGAAGGTGGTCGGGAATTAAAGCGGTTGATGACAGGCTTTAGGAAGGAGACCAAATGAAGTGGTTCGAGGCAGGATTACGGGGGAGGAGGCCAGATGAGGTGGCTGGCAGGACGCCTCGAGACGGGAGGACGAGGGAGGATGCCTGAGACGGGAGGACGAGGGAGGACGCCTGAGACGGGAGGACGCCTGAGACGGGAGGACGAGGGAGGACGCCTGAGACGGGAGGACGAGGGAGGACGCCTGAGACGGGAGGACGAGGGAGAACGCCTGAGACGGGAGGACGAGGGAGAACGCCTGAGACGGGAGGACGAGGGAAGATGCCTGAGACGGGAGGACGAGGGAGGACGCCTGAGACGGGAGGACGAGGGAGGATGCCTGAGACGGGAGGACGAGGGAGAACGCCTGAGACGGGAGGACGAGGGAAGACGCCTGAGACGGGAGGACGAGGGAGGACGCCTGAGACGGGAGGACGAGGGAGGATGCCTGAGACGGGAGGACGAGGGAGGACGCCTGAGACGGGAGGACGAGGGAGAACACCTTGAGACGGGAGAACGAAGGAGGACTCCTGAAACGGAAGGACGAGAGAAGATGCCTCGAGACGCGAGAACGAGGGAGAACGTCTTGAGACGGGAGGACGAGGAAGAACGTCTTGAGATGGAAGGACGAGGGAGGACGCCTGAGAAGGGAGACGAAGGAGGATGCTTTGAGACGGGAGGACGAGGGAGAACGTCTTGAGACGGGAGGACAAGGAAGAACGTCTTGAGACGGAAGGACGAGTAAGAACGCCTGAGACGGGAGGACGAGGAAGAACGCCTGAGACGGGAGGACGAGGGAGGACACCTGAGACGGGAGGACGAAGGAGGACGCCTTGAGATGGGAGGACAAGGGAGAACGCCTGAGACGGGAGGACGAAGGAGGACGCCTTGAGACGGGAGGACGAGGGAAAATTCTCATGTTTGTTACACATTCGAATGTACTGGAAAACACAACGAATTAACGTCATTTGTGGGCATTATTTTTTACCGACATTTACCAACCATCCGTTCTGTGCCGCAATGCAACAAGAGTGAGAGTATCAGAATCTTCTTCGTCATGGCCCTTGAGATGTTTCAACAAAATATCCTGAAGAATGCGGAAAAAAAATTGTGGATATTTTTGAGACAGATGTGGAACATACATGGAAAATGATAAGCTGGAAAAATGTCAAGCTGTAGATAAGCTGAAAGAGAGAAGTTGCAACATATATTGGATTTTTTTCCTATTTATAGCTGAATATGCCTCTAATTATCATTTGTGAAATATTGAGGAAAACAAATGAATTCTTCTGAACCCCAGGGAAAAGTTTGCCCTGACGGGACTAGCCAAGCGAATTAAGGTGGGGAAATGTTAAGGTAAAAATGCTACGAAATTCTGAGGAGTGAATTTGGAAGAACGAGTCGAGTCCTTTGACAATTTCATTCTCAAACGTTTTATAATGTCGAGGCTTACAAGGGCCTTCCCCCTAGCGTTTTAGGAATAGCGGGAATGAAGGTTTATCTAACAAGATTGATGACATGCGTGGAGAGCTCAGTGGATACAATAGACTAATCGTTTAACCCAGACACATTGGCTACTTGCAGCAGAGTGACAGTTTATGTGGTGTTAAAACAGATGCTTAAAACCTAAAGAAGGTGTCGTGGCTTGAAGCTGACGCGCCTAAAAGAGAGACAGGAGAAGACGCCGCTGACAGCGCCTAAAAGAGAGACAGGAGAAGACGCCGTTGACAGCGCCTAAAAGAGAGACAGAAGACGCTATTACATTAAGCTGTAACATAACGTCTTTAGTTCAACTTAGTCTACTTACGCCCCTCACACACACACACACACACACACCGTTTCCTTGTTGTGCCTAGGTCTTCAGGGGTTCCATTCGGGGTACATATCCATTTGTCTGAACGTCTCCTGTAATTGCTCCGGGGAACCAGGACATACGAGCCTCTTTTCACCCTTGCCCTCCCTGGGGGGGGGGATTGGGGGAGGGTGGGGGGCATGGTACTACTACTACTACTACTATTACTGCTACTACTACTACTACTACTACTACTAGTACTTCGAGTTTCCGAAGACTTTTCTCTCTCTTTATTTCTTTTTTCTCCTAGAAAGATCTAGCTGTACATGAGCATCCCACGCTGTTGAATCGGTGGATACGGTACGAAAAGAGAGAGAGAGAGAGACAGAGAGAGAGAAATGAAGAAAGAAAAGCAAGAACCAGTATCTGAACACGGAGTCTTGTGCTTACCTTCACCTACAATTCAATAGTCTCAATCATCCCCCAGTCAAAGACAACTTTGCCATTTACAGCAAGAACAACAACAAAAAAACTACAACAAAGAAAGCAGATCGAGGTCATGAAAGGCTCCTTTTGCGCTACTGTCAGCAGGGCTCTCAGAATATCAAGCTGAAGCGATGTCAGCATTTCACCTCATCTATATGCCATCAATGCCCGGAGCCCGTCTGGTCGGCATACAGATGTCACCTTAGCGATGTCTCCCGAGACCGCCATCTTCTCTTCTACGGATCTTGACGCATTTCCATCTTTTTTTTTTACGTATATGCGAGTCGCAGGCATGTGGGCCTCCGTTGCGTAGTGGTTAGCGGTTGCTGCAGGGATAGGTTCGAATCCTTGCTGCAGCAGTAGGCCCACAGGCAACCCAGCTTTTCATCTTACCCTAGTGATCAGTCGATCAATTGGGTACCTGGCTTAAGGCAAAAAAAAAAAAAAAAAAAGATATATATTCCCCCTTCTCCTAGCTTTCCTCCACATTTCATATCCTGCACCATAATTGCTAACACTCACTCAGACAGCAAGAATAAACTCCAATGACCAATCTCTTTATTCCTCCTCATTCATGACCTTCACATCGTTCGGTAACCGGAGCTGTTATCAACAAAAACGTAGTCTACATTCGCTAACCACTATCTACATCTAGCTCTCTACGCATGGTCCATTGCCCAACCAAATGGCGAGAGCTTACGGCTCTTCTGAACACCCACAAAGCCAACTTGGATAACCTACACTCAGTAGCTTTACATTGGACAGGGCCTTCACCTCGGCGCATATTCAGGCACAGCTCGACTGAAATGATGCAGAGCCAAGAATACCGAGAGCGTGCCAGTGACCCTTCAGGTGAAAGAGTGGGAGGATGCCTCTTTAGAGCCAAAAAATCATATTCCTTCGTGGAGGTCTGATGTTCCATCCCCAGGAGATCTTGAATTGGTGTCCTCAGGTACATGGATGTGTAACTTACTCCTGTTCCCTCCATTGGATCATTACTACAGATGTTCTGACTTGTGGTTAACAAAATTACTGAATGATTAGGTCTCGCATTGCTGCTCTCTCTCTCTCTCTCTCTCTCTCTCTCTCTCTCTCTCTCTCTCTCTCTCTCTCTCTGTGTTTCTCTGAACAGTCAATTTTCTTAAGAATCTGTCAAATCACTGACAACATCTGACAGTAGGTACAATCTGTCAAACACTCCTCTCATAACATATGACAGTAAGTACAGTCTGTCAAACACTGATGACATTTGACAGTTAAGTACAATCTGTCAAAAAACTGATCATATTTGACAAACAAATACAATCTGTCAAATACAATTAACATCTGATGATAAGCAAAATCTGTCAAAAACTGATAATATTTATCAATGGATACAATCTGTCAAACCCCAATGACATTTGACGATAAACAACATGTCAAACGCTAATGACACTTGATAATATGTCCGCCCTCACTCCTGCACCCACACTACCCTCGAGCATCACTTTTCATCGCGTCGAACAACGCGCTTTTCCCACGTACGTTATTTCCCCTCCAGGACCTTACTTCTACCCCTCTCCGTCACCTACTGAAAACCAAACCTGCCCCTCCCCCTCCTGCAAACCTGATTCCATTTGTTGCCGAGGCAAGTCCATCCCGAGAGTTCACGAGCAATCTCGTGGGAATCTGGGTTCATTTCGGGTCACTGATTATCTGACCTAATTTGATTGTTAGGGACTGACTGCTGGAGGACTGGACAATTGTACAGTGCTATGTGAGGGAGTAGAGAGAGAGAGAGAGAGAGAGAGAGAGAGAGAGAGAGAGAGAGAGAGAGAGAGGGGGTGGGGGAGGAGGGGGGGGGGGATAGAGAGACAAATAATTGTGGCTACGAGACAAAGAGACAAATTGGTCATTCGGTCTCTCGGATATACGTCAAAGCGAGGACGTCTGGGGGGCCCAAGAGAGATAGTGAACTATCTCTAGCGGCACTGTTTTGGCTGGGGACACAAAGACAGAACCTCTGTTTTGATGTCTCTTTTGGGGACTCGACCCAATCTCTTCAAAATCAATTACCTTGATCTTACGTCAAATGGGTTGAGCCGAGGAACAGGGCAAGATGACTTTAGACTACTACCTCTAGGGAACTGTTTAACTATCATCTGCAACTTTCAATAATGCCAAATTAAACTCAAAAGAGCTTTGAATTACTTCAAAAACATATTAAGTCAATGAATTCATTTGAGGGGTCAGAAACGACACTGCACGCGACTCCTGACCCGAGTGTCTCAAGTCTCAAAAGTAATGGACGTGGAATGATAAAAGGGGAAAGAATTTGAGTGTCTCATCTGCATGTGGCTCAGGTATCAGACACAGAGAGGTCAAGTAAAGAGGTGATACAGACTTGAATCGAAGAAAATGTGGGAAACAGAACGAACGTGTAGAAATTGTATGGCGCAATACTCGGGCGTTTGAAATCTAGAATTACGTAGCGAAGCGAATCGCTAGCTCTTATGGAGTGGAATTCTCTGTACGCAGTCTGGCCACCAAACATGACCTTCTGTGACATTTCTGTCATTCAAACGTGGCAGAGATATGGGAGGTGTTGCTGGAGAGGGCTTTTCTAGAGATGCTGGCAATGATAGAGGCAATGATTTTGGCAGGTGTTTTTTGGAGGAGTGCGATAATCACATTATTTAGAAAGGCTTTGTTCAATAATGTCTCAACACACATATAAGAGGCAGCTCAGTGTACCTAATACGACCCTTAGGTACTTAAGCTTAAGAAAATACTTAAGGAAGCTTAGCTTACGTTAAGCCCGAAGTTTTCTTATATCACTTTAAAGCTGACATTCCTCCCTTTTCTCGACACGTTACATCAGAAATATCATCCTCAGCCGAGTCTTTCTGTGTGTGTATGTGAGTGGATGGATCTTTCTTCGTCTGTTTGCTGGCGCTACCTCGCTGACGCGGGAAACAGCGATCAAGCGTACATGAATCACTCGCTAGACTTCTGACTACCAAGATGACACATCTGATTCATCACTGATGTGACTAGGATGAATTTAGATGATTCTAATCCAATGTTTCTTTATCAGCGTCTTAATATTGCCATTGGTCCTGGGGTGTCGCGTCCTGGGGTGATGTCCTGGGGTGATGTGTCCTGGGATGAGAGGGGAGGACTCATTTCTCGCCCCAGACATCTTGAATGGCCAAGCAAATGAGGATTTTCTACCCTAATTGCCTAAGGTTAATGGGGGTAAGTGACGCTCTATAATCTCGCGTGTCTTTTGAGAACGTCAGAAAATTAGATAATAAGAAAAAGTATCTTTATCATCTCTTTGAGAGTAATTTTCCACACGACTGCTTTTATATAAACGACTTATTAAGGATTAAATGACCCTGGAGAGGTGTGTAGAAGAGGACCACGGCACCCCCATTATATGCGAGTATATATATATATATATATATATATATATATATATATATATATATACATAGTATATATGAA
>JAYMFT010402347.1:0-18818 GCA_038088735.1 Panulirus argus | reverse complement strand
ATATATATATATATATATATATATATATATATATATATATATATATATATATATATATATATATATATACTTTAAAGTAAAACAGTGGCGTGTGTCTTATATTTTTCAGATGATATAAAGTGCTTTGAAGTAACTTCACTCGGGGTTTCGTACCCTTGCACATTACTCCGGGTGTTTTGTTTGAAGTTTATGTCGCGTGTGGTAGCACGTGTTACTTGCTGGAGCTGTAGGGGATGGCGGCCGGGTGAGGGACATGGCCCTTAGGGCGGACTGATTAGGTGTCTCAGCTGCTCAGTCACATAGAAAAAAAAAAAAAAGTAGGTGAAGTCGTGTGGACAGAATACAGATACGTTTTGGTAAGTGTTGTTCATGGTGTCCTTGCACACATGGGATGGGATGGGTGTACTCGTACATCCAGATGACTTGTAAAGCAGGTGACACCCGTCACTTTCCAGGAAAAGATAAAAAGACTCTGTTCCTCCGGGGAATTGCGTTCGTACTTTTAATGTTTTCCTCTGTGGTATCGTAACATTAATCGTCGGATACGAGCAGCGTAAATCCTTTCATCTTGACCATTATTCGTTTACTTTCTTAATGCGTCATACTCATGTTCGTCCAGTACAGAGCTGCGTCCTGTCTTCTCTTTCCCCTTGCACCGTCGGGATTTGGAAGCCTCGGTCGTATCGCACGGACCCCTGAGCTGAGCTCAAGCAGTACAGCAGCACCCACCCTTCGCGACAGCAGCGTTGTCCTCAGCCAGTGTCACATATGTCTTTTGTTCTCTTTGTGTTCGCTTTCGTTACATTCAGAGAACCGTAAAGGCTTCCTCTCCAGCATCGTATTCTCGGAGACACACAAGAAACGCACGTCGCGTCTTTGATACTGCCCCCCCCCCTTTTTTTTTTTCCCCCCGTCACTTCGTCAGATATCCTGGTCATGGCTTTGGACAGGCTCTCTTGTCATATTCGTCCTGTCAGGTCGCTAGTCGTCAAGCAGGCCCCCCTCCCACACGTATATCACGTCAGTGATTTAGCCCTGGCGTCGATCTATTTTACTCCCTCCTCTTCTGCCCCGCTGGCAGATTCCTAGCTACCTCCATCTCGCGTGACCTGACTGACTCTGACGGCTCACAAAGTGTTCCGGTTTCCCCCAGTGTGTTCCACCCCTTGTCGTAATGCTTTTTCTGTTCTTTACTGCTGGTGTATCCAGTTGAGGACGAATGTCTTTATGATTCTAGGTGGCTGGAAATGTCCTCATGTTTTAAGATGATTCCCCTGAGTTCGTACATGGGTTTCTTGTGCGACTAGGAGGAGGGGCAGAAGGAGGAGGGGGTAAGGGTTTAGATGGACAGGTGGAGCAAAAAGTCGTCAGGCGGCAGTTCCTCGAACTGTCCGGCCCGACGCCACCTGATTTATAACGTATAAGCGAGAAAATTCGTTGATGACCCGCCCAGTGTATGGATAATGAATGAGACCCGGTTGTAGGGATTCTGTAGTGTGTATTTCCTCTTAATTAAAACAGTTTATTGCCTCCGTGTGTTTTGAAATGTTTCGCTATGTATCCTTGTTTGAGACGAGAAGATAACGCGATTCATTTTTGAATCGGTGAGATTAGTTCGTTGGGTTTTATCTTACTGTTGTCGCTGAAAGGTTCAAGTAATTAGATCACATCAGCCAAGGATCGTCAGTAGATAAGATGGCAGCACTTTTAGACAGAACAGATACTTTTTACTCCCCTTTTTTTCATGTTTCTGCTGTGCTGGTGACTAGATCGCTAGCGTTTGGTGCGATGGTCACCATACACCCGCGATCTCTGCAGCCTTAAGTCCTTTTCTTTTACAAGCGTAGCAGGAGAGCTGTCGTTGTACAACGACGCTCTCCAGTGGTCCCTTGGATGGAGGTCATCACCTGAAGATTGCATTACACTGCCTCCGACACCTGGATTTGATGCGGATGTCCAGGATGGTAGTGTAGGCTGTAGGCGCTGCGCCTCCCTCGCTGCTGTGGACCTCCTCTCTTGACGTAGGTCTCCGAGGACGTGATGAAGTCGAAATCGTGAGTCAGACTTGCACCTGATAAAGAGGCTGATGAACACTGCACTGGGTGTGGTAAAGACTGCACTTAGAGGAAGGAACTAGCTGATGTATTTGAAGCAAGAATGATGATGGAAATAGGCACTTGCAAATGAATTTTTCCCATCGTATGTGAAATGCATTATGTAATACGTATGTGCAAATGTTAACGGAATCATTAAGTTACAGGTTAGCGTTACCGTTAATGCTGGACTGATATTAGGTACCCTGGGCGCTATCCTTTCTCCCTATAAATGTTGATCGTACGAACTGTGAATTGTGTGGCCCGAAATATTGGCTCACTAGAGAGCTGCGTTTAATTTTTGAGACAGCTGAACTCTTTTCAGAGATACGTCTTAACAAATCCCACGGGGTTTGTGACAACACCTCGTTGTAGTGAAGATACCTGAAATTTTGAGATCGTATCCCTCTTTGTGTATCAAGTCCTGTGAGTGTACTGTATGGGAAGACTGTAAATTATGCGACGAACCAATTTTGTAACATGTAATTAATTGACCTCTGTAATCCTTCTGCGCTAGGATGAGTGTTAACTGACTCTTTAAATTACCCTTCTGAATGTAGGGGGCAAGTTTTTTTCTTACCAACTCTGCTTATAGCGCCAACTTTCATTTTCTATTATTTCTTCATTTCTTCCTGTCTGCTAAAGCGCCAACTTCCATTTTCTGCCATTTTCTTCCTGTTCCTCTGATCACTCATTGTCCCTCAGACCTTGCATGATTTAGGTGTTTATATATGCTTGGTGTGTGTGTGTTCGTTGTGCACGCGTCTGGGCGTTACGGCAGAGTACGTGATGTAATGAAGCAATGACCGAGACTCGTCTCTCCTCTCATTATTTTGTTGGCCAGTGTGACCAGCGGCAGCTCAAGTTTCCTTCCCCCCCTCCGTACCCTCAGCGTTCCTCGTTCGTTACTTCTGGATATTTTGCGGTTTGGAGAGAGGGGAGGAGGAGGAGGAGGAGGAGGAGGAGGAGGCGGTGGGAGAGAGAATACATTGGCCCTGGTCCAGGGGACGGCGGCGGCTTCGGCGGCCCGGGCTCTCACTAATACTTAGCTTCACTTCACCCCGCTGATTAATGACTCTGCTAACCTGGGAAAAAAAAAAGAAAAAGAAAAGGGAGGCAGTCAATACCGTGCCGGCGGCGCGCACCGGTCGGGTCAGCTCGGCCTGCCTGCCGCTGTGTTTGGACTGTCGTGGGCGGAGGAGGAGGGGGTGCGTGTGTGTGCTGGAGTGGAGAGGGTGTGTTGGAATAACAGGCAGTGCGGGGGCGTAGGGTTGGGTAAGGGGGAAGAGGGGGGGGGGATGTGAGGGTGTATTCAGGAGGGAGGCAGACCAGGATGTTGGTAGGGGAGGCCACTAGAGTGGAAAAAGAGGATAGGATAAGAAGGCACCACACACACACACACACACACACACACACACACACACACACACACACACACCAAGGGAGCACATCTCCTCGTAGGGTTGTGTTGCGTGACTTCCCCTCCGCCTGGGGGTCCTCTCATCGCCCGAGTTTTAAGGGCCCTCGTCTCCCCGACCCATCGGCCATACAACAGACCATCATGGGAACTGGGAGATTCAGCTTCTGTTGCCCAGAAGCCGCTTTGAGATGTACATTTACGTATGATTTATGTCACACACGCACACCTGCTCCGTTTGTACTGTAATGGTATTGTTACAGGTCACATTACATTACCTGTTTTGACCTTCCGGTCTCGTAACATAAGCTGGGCCCGACCGGTGTGTCGTAAAGGGAATGATAGCGGGGCGGCTGCCGAGGGGTTGTCAGCTGTGTAAGTGGTCTCCCTAATGGTGATATCTGGTCCCCCCAGTGGTTGGGGTGGTGCTTGTGTCTCCCCGGTGGTATTGGTTTCTGGTGTCCCTAGTGGTGTTGTTTGGTCTTCCCAGTGGTGGTGGTATGTTTGGTTTTCCCAGTGGTGGTGGTGTATGGTTGTATGGGTGAACCTTTATATACGTGGTAGTGTGTGTGTGTGTGTGTAGTGATGTGACAATCTTTAAGACTCCACACCACTCCTGCCAGGTTAGTGACAAGCCTATGTCACGTCCTCTACACTAGAAATTACCTGTTTGTGATCACCTCTTTGTACTATAGTGGAGGGAGTTCTGCACTCATGGGGCCCCATCTCTTAAACTTCCTTCACAACCATACAACTTTTGATACTCCTGTATGCTGTCCGCATTCACGTATCATAATGCTGTTTATTCCATTCATAGGCAAAGCAGCACTGAAATACAGTAGTACCGATTGAAGACATTTGATGTATGAACATTATGTTCCCTTCACTGTGCGCTCCCCCTTTGGCCATAACTCAACACGGAATACCGAATGCTTTCACCTCCGTGGGTTAGCATTATGTGCGCTGTGTATGAGAGAGGCCGAAGTTTGTGAGAGCTAAGAGAAGGGGCTCCAAGGAGCAGATTGAAGTATAGAAGATGGGGTTTAGCTCGGAACGGTGGTAAGAAAAGAACATAGCAGTTTGGTCTGAGGCCGAACTTGTAAGGTGTTCGTTAAAGTTGGTTAAGGGTTGGGAGGGGGAGAGAGAGAGAGAGAGAGAAATACCTTGTGGAAGAGAAGACGGTGAGAAAAGGTGAAATGAGTAGTGTGGTGCCTCTGTCTGTGGGAAGGTAGTTGGTGCGGATGGAATGATGAGCGAGATAATGAGTGTTGATGAAATGGTTGTCTATTGGATTCTGAGCAAGTCTCTGTCAGCTGGATGTGCTTTTGCTTGAGATGGAACGACAAAGCGGTGATTAATGTGTGAAAAAAACGTAAAGAAATAAGGAAGACTTACTGCAAACATTGTTAGAATGTTTTCGTTAGTTGGGAAATAAATTAGTTTTAAATAAGATAAACAGATATGTAAATAAACATCCGTTTATTGAATTTAGGCAGCCATTCGGCTGAAAATACACAGTTAAAGTTTTGCAGATATTACAGGACTGGGGAGGTCGTGATAGTAACTAGTTAACTAATCATCAAAGAGCTGAGAATCAAAGTGGACTGGATGGATATTTCTATGCTTTAGCTAAGCACATGAATGTTTCATCGTATGAATACGTAGAGGTAATTCAGAGTAATCGCTTTTGCTAAAGGTGTATGATGCAATAGATAAGAAGAAAGAAAAAAAGAGAACTTGAAGAATGAGTGGAATATGATGTTCACCTAAGACAGATGAATTCTTGTGGGCGCTTGTGGGAGAGCAAATGAAAGGAATGTGCAGTTCGAGGGGAATTTGGGAACGTGTCTCAGAGGGTGAGGGACGTAGGAAGGGAGGAGAATGGAATTGGGGTGGTACTGACGACAGCTACACATGTTGCAGTAAAGCACGGTTTTGGTTAAGGAGAGATGGCTCGCACTGTCAGGCACGCCAGTCACAACACAGCCCCGGCTGGTGTCACAACGAAGATTCCCGGGATTGTTAAGTACGGCCGTAGATTGTGGAGTATCCCTTGGTCACTGGTTAGAGAGAGACACCCGTCACCACTGGCGCGGGAGACTTTCTTGAGAGAGAAAGGTCATCGACATCTGAGATTTTGATTGCTTTAAGGACGAAGACCTCTACAGAATCCGCCGTCGAGCCTAAGGCGTGATTAAGGGGCAAAAGAGATTGAAAAGAAGTAAGGAAATGCGTGAAGAAGTACGAAAATGAATATGAATAAAGAAAAGAACTAAAAGAAATATTGATGTATAAAAGAGGGCCCGATTGCTTTCAGTGTATAACACACTTGTTTTGTTGGGTGGTGACGACGACGTGACCATACCTGTTGACTGCATGGGTGCTCCTGAAGGTGCTGGTGGTGGCGTGAACGGGAGTATGGAGTATGGCGTGGGTAGTGGGTGTGGCAGGCCTCTCTGGCTCTCCCTGGTGTACGTAAACTTTGTACACCATAACCTCGGCCCGACTCACGTTCCTCCTCCCCACTTTCCTGCTCACATTCATTTTCCCCCTTCCTCGGGCGCCGCTGCCTCCCATCCCTCCCCCCCGCTGGCGGAACCAGAGTTGCTGCGGTGGTTCCAGGAAGGACCCGGCAAAGCAGCGGCCGTATCCAGGGGGATCCAAGCGCCTGCTGGAGAAGGAGGGAGGAGGAGTTCCCGCCCACCGACAGACGCGTGACCAGAAACCGGTTTCAAGAGCTTGAGGGGGAGGAGTTGGGCGAAGGGGGAGGGGAGGGGAGGAGGGAGGTTAGATTTTGCATGATGACTAAGAAGTTTGGCTTGCAAACCGGTTCTCCTGACCAAGTGTTTAATCATCGCCCATGCAGGAGTTGCACCCTTCTCAACATGCATCATGCAACGAGAGAGAGAGAGAGAGAGTCGTCATGCCATTACCTGAAACCTTAAAGCAGGTCATACAGGCCGTCAGAGACCGCCGGGAAGTGCGGTAGTAGTAGCAGCAGCAGCAGTAGTTGCAGTGACGGAGGCCTCGAGCGACTGCAGGTGGTTGCGAGTGAGGGCGGCAGGTGGCGCCCCTTGATGATCCCGGGTAAGGAGGGCATTCCCCCAGATGCGGAGGTGGGAGAAGGGCGAGGAAGGATTCTCTCTCTCTCTCTCTCTCTCTCTCTCTCTCTCTCTCTCTCTCTCTCTCTCTCTCTCTCGAAGCTAGGGGCGATTATTCACTCTGCTGACACTAGGAACGAGAGCCAAGCAGGGAACTGCCACAAGAACATTTAAAAGAAAACTTGACATCTGGTTGAAATCAATCCCAGATGAACCAAGAATCGATTAGATTATGTAATGCAGGTGTGAATGTCGAGAAATGAGGTGAGCGCTTCCCGCTAGCCGTGCCATTTTGGCCAGTACTCGTAAGTAGGTAGGTACTCCCTCCGTAAGTACTCAAGCATATGTAAGGCTCACACAGATACACCAAGACAGAAGAAATTTAACCAAAAAGCGGACTTGCGGGTGGCGCTCACCGCAGGAAAATATACAGTTACGTAGAACAAGTTGTAAGAGGTACGTACATGTGGTCAAGTGTTATGTATGAGGAGAGACTTTGTGGACTGAAAGCTAGCAGCCCGCATGTAGACTAGGCAGGAGAGGGGGAGAGAGAGAGAGAGAGCAGGTCGGTGGGGTGACCCGATGTTGACGTCCATTAGCAGTTTCGTTTGTACTAACTGATCCCAAATGCATAATTCATGACGCGTGCTTTGTATGACATAGTGACTGTGTGTGTGTGTGTGCGTGTGTGTGTTGCCGGAAAATGTTGGTGTTTCCGTGTGTGTGGACCTCCACTCTCGCCACCATCACTCTCCTGTTAGAGAGAGAGAGAGTAATTACCTATTTGTAAGGACCTGTTTTTACGGTACGAGGATGGAGCTTTTTTTTTTCACTCACGGGATCCCATCCCTTGAGCATTGTCTACCATCATACAGCTTTTTAGATTTCTTTATAGTGTCCATTCATCCACCACTCATGTACTGCAAAAGTGTTTCTTCACCCCCCCCCTTTTTTTTTTTTACAAGTTTCTTGATTAATTTCATGCTGTGTCCTCTGGTTGCTTTGTCATCAGTTTGTTTCTTTAAACATAAGGTTGTGTTCAGGTCACCCCTCACTCTTCTCTCCTCCAAAGTGAGCAAGTCGAAGGCCTTTCCCTGCAACTCATCTCTCTTAGTCCTGATAACATCTTTGTTGCTCTCGTTTGTACCTTCTTTATTGGTCCTTTGTGCTTCTTTAGGTGCAGTGTCCAAACTAGAGAAGAGTATTGTAGGTTTGGCTTTATTTAGGATGTGAGCAGCTTCCTGACTACTTCCTTGGATATAGTTCTAAGCTGGGACTCTGGCGACGTTTAGAGACGACTTCAGCTTCCAAGTCCAATTCTGAAGCTGATTTCCTGCTTGATGATAGTCCTCATTACTTTGCCTTTGCTTAGGGTAAATTTCATCAACTGTGTGTCCGACCAACTTTGAAGTCTGTCTAGGTCCCCATAAAAGTCGATGCAATCTTCGCCTTTCACCTCCTCTGTGCCTTCTGCATCGTCAGCAAACATATTCAAGTAGGAGTCCGCACCTTCAGGCAAGTCGTTCACTTGGATCAAGAGGAGTAAGGGGGTCCTATCACAGAACCCTGGGGCACTCCAGTGGTGGTCTCCACCCATTTCGAGAAGGCTCATTTGACCTGCTGCGTCCTTTGTTTCCTCCGGATAATCTTCGGTTCTTGTTCCTGCCTTAAATTTCAAGCTCTTAACAAGTTGGTGTTTGCGTGTCATAATTCGGGAATGGTAAATCCTCAGCTAGGGTGGGTTGTGATTTGATCTCACTCCTCCCTACGTGCGTTGGTGGAACCCGTCCGTATGTACTTATCCCAATTGCTCTCACGGCGTTACTAATAAAAAGCCACCGCTGGACGTGGATAAACGAACCACTGCAGCAGGCGCCTTTGTAGGCCTGAGTGCATCTTCAGGTTTGCATAATCTTCAGAAACTTCTTCATTTCCTGGGATGAGAGAGAATTTTCCCCTTGGCGTGAGAAAGTGCGGTGCATATCAGCGGGAACTGGTTTTTCCCTCTGGAGGTTATTGAGTACACACGACAAAAGAAAGTATCTTAACGGATGGGCCCGATGAATTTCGAAATGATTAGTAACGACTCGTGTCGGCTCGGTAGGGTTGAAAAGAGCGAATGTGAGGCGTATTTTCTTATAAATGTAGTAGCCCCACTTTATAGTTGTTTCCATCGAGATATGAAATCATTATGACATTTATTATTACAAATGACAGGAAATGTGACTAGCCACCAATATATGACAGTACCATGAAAGCAGGGCCGTCAGTGTGAGGCTAGACCACAGGGTATTTCTCAGAATCCTTCGTCCTCTGTGTCATATTGTTTCACGTAAAGAGTGAAAAGGTATATATTTTTCTTTTTTTCATACCGTGTGTACCCGTGTGAACCTGGAAGCATATCAGTTGTCAGTAATGGCATGTGTCATTAGTGCTGATAGGTGTAGTTATACTCTAATGATCTGTTGTGAAGGTGGCTCACTGATTGGTCCTGTCACTCTGTACCCACTTCCACCAACCTCCTCCGCAGAATTGTGCTGTGACCTTCCAACATCAACAACTTTAATACATACATTTTCATTTCATGCATACGTATGTAAGTTAGCACAGTTTCAAAATACAAACGTTAAGATGGACAGGTTAAAGACATTCTTGCTACACTTTCTCAGTTCCCTGACTGGTATATCAGAGGTTGCCATCGGAAAGCATGAGATGCCATGTATATGTCAACAGTCGTCCTCCTGGAGACTGGTACAAACCTTTATTACGACGCTGCGACCCTTTAGCACAATTTTATGACCTTTGAACACACCGGTCGCTCTTCACTCATCCTCTCCATGTGTCCAAACAACTTCGGCAAACTGTGGTCAGCTGTGTCGGACTACGCCCACCACTATACCTTTCCCTTACGCTGACAATCTTTACACGATCATCAGGCCTTACAACACATGTTGTATTTGAGCATTTCATTTCCTACACGTCTGCAGTGAAAAAGATTTTGAGCGATCGGGGCTTGAACATGTAGGAGGGTGAAAGGCGTGCACGGTACAAAATGAATTGGAACGAAGTGATATACAGGGGTCGACGTGCTGTCGGCAGACTGAACCAGGGCGTGTGAAGCGTCCGGGGTAAAACATGTAAAGATGTGTGGGGCCTAGTGGTGGTTAGGAAGTTGTGGAGCAGTACTAGTGGTGGGTAGGGTGAGGGTGAGCATAGCTGCACCACCCATGGGTGGGATAAAGGTGGACATAACAGCTCCAGCGTTCAGTAGGATATGGGTAGGCAAAGCTGCATCATTGGTGAGGGCGGGCACAGCTGCAGTAGGGATGAGTAGGGTGGAGACGGGCACACGTATATCAACATAGGGTGGGGTAAGGGTGAGCACAGCTGGAACAGCGATGCGTGGTGCAAGAGTAGGCACACAGCTGCGCCAGTGGTGAGTGGAATGAGGGCCGGCACTGCTGCACCAGTGGTGAGTGGAATGAGGACTGGCACAGCTGCACCAGTGGTGAGTGAAATAAGGGCAGGCACAGCTGCACCAGTGTTGAGTGAAATGAGGGCAGGCACAGCTGCACCAGTGGTGAGTGAAATGAGGGCAGGCACAGCTGCACCAGTGGTGAGTGAAATGAGGGCGGGCACAGCTGCACCAGTGATAAGTGGGATGAAGGCTGGCACAGCTGCGCCAGTCGTGAGTGGGATGAGGGCTGACACAGCTGCACCAGCGGTGGTTAGTTGGTTGGCTCTCACGCTTCCTTCACACTCTTCCACGAGAATGGAATCTATCATAATCTGCCTGCCTGCTTTCCTGCGTGTATGCTTAACTATCTGCTTCTCTGACGTCCATTTTATTTTTGTCTGCTTGTGTCTTTGTCTCTGCTTGCTTGCTTCCCTCCCTGTCTCAGTGTCTGCTTGTCTGTCTCTGTCCGTAATCTTGCCAGCCTGCTTCATCTGTTTATCTCCACCTGCTTACCCGTCTGTCCGTTTCTCTCTGTTTGTCTGTCGGCCTGCTTTACCTCACTGTCCGACTGCTTATCTGCTTACTTGTCCATTTATCTTTCCTGCCTGACGTGCCGTCCACCTTGAGTGGTCCCCGAGGATATCCTGACATTCTTAACCTTGTCCATGATGACTTGGCCAAGGAAGGGTACGTTGGCTTTGGGCACTGTGGAGACTCTGCCGTAATGTGTGGATGTCCTGCTTTATTGTTCGCTGGTATAGGTGTACCTTCCTCCTAGTCTTGGATATAGGTTTACCTCCCTCTCAATCCTGGATAGGGTTTACCTCCCCTCACAGTCCTGGATAGGGTTTACCTCCCTCACAGTCTTGGATATAGATTACTTCCCTAACGGTTTCAGTGTGTTGACAGAGATGATATGAAGATGGAAATGCGTAAGGCCAACGATCTTTAGGCAAAAGTGTACCCCCGACCCGAAAATAGTACACTCTCTGTTCTATATACAGAGACTCTTTCTTTGTAATTACAGACTAATTCTGCCGCAGCTGCTGCTGTTGCTGCTGCCCAGGGTAACAGACTCATCTGGGTGCTTGAGGGATTACTCAACTGGACACGTGAAAACTTACTTAATTAGTGTCTGTGATTAATGACACATCTCGAGCGTCTTGGTTAATTGCCTGGAGGAGGTCATCAGCCTGCCTGGGGTACAGGCTGTCATTAACCTTGAGCCTTAATGTTGGGGCTGTGTCGCACGTCACTGCTAACGCTAGAGCTGTCACGCGTCACTGCTAACGTTAGGGGATGTGTCACACGTCACTACTAACGTTGGGGCTGTGTCACACGTCACTACAAACATTAGGGCTGTGTCACACGTCGCCAACGTAAGGGCCCTGTCACAATTCACGTCTAACGTTGAGGCTGTCACACCTTACCACGAACGCTGGGGTTGTGACACACGTCACCGCTAACGATGGAGGTATGTCACACCTGTAGTTACGTTGTAGGCGGTGGTCTAGTTCTGGAGACTTTTAACGGTGTTTCGAAGGTGATGTACTCGGAGGAGCTGTTGTCAACGGTGACGCCAGTCTCAGCGTTGTCGGTGTGCTTTCATCGGGCAGGTGTATCCATCAGGACATCATTTATAAGAACGGGGAAGCGCACGGGTCTCATCTTCTCTCCTTGTGGGACGCCACAGTTGAAGGACTGGAAGGTGGAGACGGCCCCCTCGGAAGCGTCAAGCCAGGCGACGTGTTCTGGGGAAGTCTTGTAAGCCATGGGATGAGGCTTGTCCGCAACACAAGGATGATTGTCAGGTTGGTGATTATGTTACGGTTGGCCACGTCGAAAACTTTTCAAGTCTACGAAGGTGAGTGCCGCAGAGGGTCTTGCGTCTCTCTAGTTCGCGTTAAATGATCCATGTGAAGGTAACGAGGCGGTGGATGGTCAAGGCGGTGTTCACATTACCAGACTGCTGAGGGTGCTAATGGAACCTGCATTGTCTGTGTAAACCCAGGTGGCTCTGGGTCGTGACTCTTGAGAGACAGATGGGTTTGTTGACTTTGGTATCGGGGAAATGCATCTTGGACTCATGGATAGAAGCATTGATGATAGGGCGGACGGGTCGGGTTTGCCTTGCTCTAGGGAGAATTTTGCTGAGTTTCAATGGTAAATCAGTGGGTATAGTGGAAAGACTTTAATGGCAGGGTCGGGAAGATGCTGGCGAAGTGGAAGTTAATAAATCGCTTTCCTTCTTTGCCTGGGGAGGTGATTAACGCAGGGAGAGGAGGGCGTCTGTTCTCAGACCGCTCATCTCCTTCAGGTTTCCATACCATCGGCTGATGTGTGTGAATGTATGTTTGTGTTTGTGCGTGTGTGTGTATGTTTGCCAGCGCGTTTTGGGTTGGAACTTTTAACGTCAGCCGATACTCGGTGACTGAGAGGCAAGGTCACCAGGAGTGGTGACGGGCAGTGCGGCAGATGCGGTGAGAGAAGGTCGTGAGGGAGGGACGTAGACGGCGATGCTGACGGAGGCTGCAAACATTGGCAACAGACCAAGGCTGACTCAAGGGCAGGAGGTTCTTGGCCAGGAAATAACAACCAACCGACCAATCTAACATACTGTTCTCAAGTCCTCAGGACCGATGGTCTTACTGACTCAGTGAAAAGAATGGAGTTTAAACCTGGTTATTATAAACGTAACACCATGTAGTTTCCTGGATGTGCTTGCATGAGTTAACCAGGGAGAATTAGAGTAACTTACATTCCTGAGGAGTGGACGTTTCAGGTGAACTTTCCCGTTGTACACTAATCGTATATCTCTAGTAAATCCCGTTTTCCTGGGATCATCGTCACAAAGTTTATTGATGGTCTTTCAGAGAGTTCGTTGCATCTTGCCCACAGACCTGTGAAGTTCTCTTGCTCCGTTTGGTGCAGAAAGCAAGGGACCAAGCAGCGGCGCATCACATTGGTAGGTGTTGGGTGACCGGTCTGCAGAAAATGTTCTTTGGTTTCTTCTTATGCCGCTGGTGGTGTGAGGGTTACAGTGTGTGGCCTCGCCGCGTGGGTGGTGTGTGTGGGTGTGTGTGTGTGTGTGGTAGGAAATGCAGTAGCATGATCTCCGTCAGCAGGCACTGCCTTCACCATTCTCCCTCACTTCATGAACACGACGATGCAACCCTTGAATAACACACCCTCCCTTAAGGATCGGATCAGAGGCCAAACGGGTACACTCAAGCTTGCCGTGCAGATGTACTCAAAGGTTTATACCGTCGTACTCACTGGTCCTACTCAGAGGTCGTTCCTTCGTGCTCAAGAAAGGTACTTCCGTGTAACCCAAGCGCCGTTCGTTCGTGCTTATGAATGCTGCCGTCGTGCGCATGGGTCGTTCCTTCGTGCTCAAGAATTGTACCCTCGTACCCAAGGGTCGTTCCGTCGCGTTCGAGAGGTCAAATGTCCCTTATCATCATGAAAACCTTGAGCTTGGCAGCTCATTTTACCTTGTTCTCTCGAACCCAAAACACCACACTTGACGGGAGCCATGTGTCTCATGGCTGCCAGTCCCTAGATAATCCTTCACACCTCCTTGAAGTAACTGGCCAATGTGTTTGCTAGGATGGGCACTAGGATCTTAATTCATGTATTTATTACCCTCCAGGACCTCTTCCTAAGAAAGAGACCTGGTGTTACTTAGGACCTCTAGAGAGACCTGGTGTTGCCCAGGACCTCTAGAGAGACCTGGTGTTGTCCAGGATCTCTAGAGACCTGGTGTTACCCAGGACCTTTAGAGAGACCTGGTGTTGCCCAGGACCTCTAGAGAGACCTGGTGTTTGCCCAGGACCTCTAGAGAGACCTGGTGTTGCCCATGACCTCTAGAGAGACCTGGTGTTACCCAGGACCCTTAGAGAGACCTGGTATTGCCCAGGACCTCTAGACAGACCTGGTGTTGCCCAGGACCCCTCTAGAGAGACCTGGTGTTGCCAGGACCCCTCTAGAGAGACCTGGTGTTGCCCAAGACCTCATTCCATAAGCTCCTGCACCCTAAGGCTGTATTCCCAACGATACAGCCTCGCCAGAGGTGGCTCTTCGCACGCGGCGTGACCTTACGCAGGCGGAGTCCGGTAACGACATTGATCTAGAGAAGGTGTGAAGACGGATGCCTTTGTGTACTACGTCCTAGATTTCTCTTGTCATTGATCCCTCGTCTCTCTCTCCCTCTCTCTCTCTCTCTCTCCTCTCTCTCTCTCTCTCTCTCTCTCTCTCTCTCTCTCGATGTCAAGTTTGCACGTTACTCTCGCGCTCCATTACGTCTTACGAACGTGAAAGAATTACCACCGTACTTCCTAAAAGTTTTGATATTTCTTGTGCATTTCTTTTTTCTTTTTTTAAATTCTCAACTCGTCCACGGCTAATTCTGCCCCCTCGAGTGGTATTTTTGAAACGCGCGGTGGGAGATTACCGCCACTGATTGATTGATTGATTGATTAATTGAGAGAGAGAGAGAGAGAGAGAGAGAGAGAGAGAGAGAGAGAGAGAGAGAGAGAGAGAGGAGAGAGACTGTAATGTGAAAGTGCATGGGGTCAGGTGAGGTGAGGTAGGCAGCCACGGTTGTGTGTGTGTGTGTGTGTGTGTGTGCACTGGGCACGCCCGCCCGCCCGCCGTTCGAGGTCTTCCCCGACATCATCACCAGTTGCAGGAGCGTGTGTGTGTGTGTCCCGCTGCGCACTCCTCCCTTGACCTTAACCAAGGGGACACCCATCGCTCCCTCTCTCCTTCCCTCCCTCCCTCCATCACTCCCTCCCTCAAGTTTTGCTTGGCATTTCCGACCCTGCTCGCCGGCACGTCTCGCGTGCCCTCTACGTAGATATGACGTGTGTGAGAAAGAGCGAGAGGCAGAGAGTTGAGCCATGAGCGCTTGCGTCAATCATTTGGCATCGTATGCTGCGTTGGGTGGAGAGGAACCCGCGTGAAAGTGGCTAGCGTCCTGAGTGCTTCAGAAACTACGCTGACTCTTGTTCGTGACCAAGACACTCAGAATGCCGGTCAGACTCAAGCCGGATCATGGCCTATACACTCAGAATGCCCGGCAAACGCAGCTGGACCATGACCAAGACACTCAGGAATTCCAGTCAGACTCGGCTGGATCATGACCGAGACACTCAGAATGCCAGTCAGACTCGGGCGGTATAAAGAAGAGATAAAATTCCTGGGCACACACTCCGGCCGCCCTTTACGACCTGGCGAATTGGACAGGCGGCGTGTTTACTGGGTCCTGGGGGCCGCCCCTCCCTTACTGCTGCTGCTGCTGCTGCTGCCGCCGACGCTACTGCTGTTGCTACTGTTGTTTCTGCTGCTGTACTGTTAACAGTGACACAGTTGCCTCTGTCACTGTTGACATTGCCATCGGTGGTGCTGGCACCGTTAACACTTTTGCTGTTGATGGTGCTGGCTCTTTTAACAGTGATGCTGCTGGCACTGTCAACACTGATGCTGCTGTTGCTGCTGGCACCATCAACATTGTTGCAAGTGCTGCTGGCACTGCAGCACTGCTGAGGCTACTAACACTGTTGGTGCTGTTGCCCCTAGCTTGCTTGGGGTTGGCACTGCTAGTCCTGGTACTGACGCCTCTGTCATTGGTATTGCTGGTATTCTATTGTCGCCTCTAGTACCCATAGTACTGACGATGTTGCAGATAGCACTGCTGGAACATAGCACTGCTGGAACTTCCGCTGGTACCGCTCACGACTGATGCCGTTGTTAATGGCACGGATATTACTGCCGCGGGCACTGTTAGTTTTGGTGGGGATATTAACACTGTTATTACTGCTGGAGGCACCGCTGGTATCTGTGCTGAAGTTGTTGCTAATGGCACTGCTGTCAGTGCAGCAGACACTGCTGGTATGCGTACTTGTGTTGGTGCTGTTTTGACACTGTTGTTATCGCTGCAGGCACTGCTAGGATCTGCGTTGATGCTAGCGTTGTTGGCACTGTCATTACTACTACATGCACTGTTGGTATATGTGTTGATGTTCATATTGGCACTGTTATTACTACTGCAAGGACTGTAGAGCAGCACTGGTGGCACTGCTGGTGTTGCGGCCGTAACTGCTCGTTACATTGTTGTCTACCAGTAGTACCACGCGGCACATATTGCTGGCAGTGCAGGTCTTGGTCTTGCTGGGACTTTTGCTGTTATTGTTGTTGGCACTGCTGGCACTGGGAACCGTTGTTGTTATTGTTGGCACCACATGTTTTCATACTGGCACCGGCGGTACTGTTGTTGTTGTTGGCACTGCTTGTGTTGATGCTGTTACTGGCTCTGGTGTTGCTGTTGCTTGCTGGCGCTGGTGCTGTCATTGCCAGCACGTCGTCAGGGCCGCTACACTCTGGCCTCTGCAATACGGACCCTCCACACCGTCACGCCTCCATGACATACATCACCACAAACACCACATCGTCACCATATCTTCCACCACAACACCTCTCCGTCTGCCACCTCACCCAGAACACCCACTACACCTGCACACTTACACCGCTGCGCTGACGCGCCATCGCCATCAGAGTTTAGAAGTAGTTCCCAGTGCACGGATATGGCGAAGGAAATATTCTGCAAGCTGTCCGCATCCTATTTATGCTTCTCAGTTTTGGTCGGCGCACCTAAAGAAGCACAAAGAACTTAGCAGAGAAGGCCGAAGAGGAGGAGGGAGGCCAACAAAGACAGAACCTGAATTGAGTGAGATGAGTTACAAGGGAGAGGTCGAAAGCCTCAGATTTGCCCACCATGTGAGAGATACACGAGTTAAGGAGTGACCTGATCAGAGCATTAAGTTTTAAACCAGCCTCTGATGATGTCAGCAGCGCTCACAGTTCTCGAAAAACCGCGCACGGATATATAGCAACCAGAGGTCATAACGCGAAGCTATAAGCAAGAAACGTCACATGTAGTAGAGAGAGAGAGGAGTTGTAAAAGAATTACTTTACTAGTATGAGAACAGAGGTTGAATGGAATACAACTTGCGTTACGTTGCAGTGAAATGCAGACGGCATACATAGACTTTACGTAGTTGTATGATTGTAGTGAAAGTTCAAGAGAATGGGGGGGGGGTGGTCACGAGTGTCCAAACTCCCTCTCTGTACAGTACGAACGGGTTAGTACATCGATAGCAAACTGCAGCACCGTACTGGCACGCCATCACCACCGCCAGAACATCAGTACGTCATCGCTAAGATAAGGGCATCAGAAGACACCGCCATCACTGGGGCAGCACGATCACCGCACTGTTAGAATGCCATCGTCACCACGCCCTTCACCACCACCACCACCACCACCACACCAAGGAGGCACCACACCCACCGCCACAACACCACACAAACACAAGCAGAAAACCAGTGACGCCATTAACAGTGCACCGCCACCATCCTCCATCGCCGCCCACACCTTCATTACAGCATTCACTCCTCTCTAGGCAGCAGCAGCAGCAGTCACCACCACACTGCCCTCACACACCATCACGCACACCATAACACCATGTCACGCACTCACCATCACCAGCCGCGCGTTCAGAGCGTCTTCTTTGTCCTGGTTATTCTCCTGAGTTGCGCTACGACCCAGAGGTCGTCCGTGGCTCTCAAAGGTCGTGCCGTCGTACTGAGAGGGTCGCAGCGCCGTGCTAGTGGGGTTCACTGACGTGGTTTGGACATAAGTGGGATTGACGTGGCGTGTTAAATGGTCATGGGTAGATCCCGGAATATGGCATTGTGATTATTTAATGAGCGTTGTTGGGTAGAGAGAGAGAGAGAGAGAGCTTTACACCCTTGTTGAGACGCGCGCGCGCGCGCGCGTGTGTGTGTGTGTGTGTGTGTGTTGGGTACGACCGAGGGTGTGCTTGTGCCTGCGTTTGGGCGGCGGACCCGTTCGTCATGGCTCCCTCCCTCCCTAGCTCGAGGTTCTTCTCGACATTTGTGATGTGACCAAAGTGCCTTGGGTGTTGTCCCCGACCCAGGCATGGGCTCGTGTCAGTGTAGCCGCCGCGCCGTCGTCCCCAGCGAAGCTTTCTGGTCGTCTTGCTGCCGTCACTGTTCAGCTGCTGGCAGCGAGAGAGAGAGAGAGAGAGATAGTAAGGTACGTCGTCACACTTGGGCGTCACTGTCAATGTGTTCACTCACCTTTGTTGTCTTGGTCTCTTCCCCCTTCCCGTGGTCCCTCCTGCCTGCCTGCCTGTCTGCCCCTCGCCCCCCCCCCACCCAGGCCTCTCTCTCTCTCTCTCTCTCTCTCTCTCTCTCTCTCTCTCTCTCTCTCTCTCTCCAGGCCCCTACTGCTGCCCCCTCCCCTCCTCCTCCTCCTCCCCTGCCACCCCCCTCCCCCTCACCCAAGCACGCCTCACCTCTCCCCCCACCCTCCCCCCCCAGCTCCACCCCTACCCTGCAGGCCAGGTCGATGAACTCTCTGTTGCTACCCGAAAGGGGTTTCTGTATTATCTCCTGAGCTTGGAAAGGTCAGTGGGTGAGAGAGGCATCGGTGGTTGCAGTGGCATGGTTGTTGACCGAGGCAGTCGCTCTTGTCGTGGTTCCTGTATATCTGCTGAGCCTCCTCTTTGTGCTCTGTGTGTGTGTGTGTGTGTGTGTGTGTGTGTGTTTATCCTCCCACCAGGCTGCTAGGGAGTGAGTGTGGTGTTTGGCACACCTTGCCTCATGAATTGGACAACACGAGCTAAACTCATACGAAGCCAAGAAAGTACCAGTAGTATCTCCCCCCC
>JAYMFT010402336.1:0-18818 GCA_038088735.1 Panulirus argus | reverse complement strand
TCTCTCTCTCTCTCTCTCTCTCTCTCTCTCTCTCTCTCTCTCTCTCTCTCTCTCTCTCTCTCTCACACACACACGACACCAAGTCACATAATCTTATTTTTCAGATGAATCGGTTGCAGGAATACCAACAAACTCACTCGGGATCTGAGAGACTGCATTGTCTGCAAGACGTACAGAATACCACAGAAGCAACGATCAGTAAACAGTAGAACATAATATGCCAGAACGCACTGTCCTTGACAACGGTGATTCGGAACCAATAAATAATTTCAGTTATTCTGTCGAGTACGCTACAGGACAGAGCCGTAATTCTCATATCGCCAGTCGTGTCTTGATCGGGCCATATCATCCTGGTTTATAAAATGCTTAGAATTGTCTAGATATACACAAACAAAGCATTTTAGCGAGAGTATATGGGTGAAGGGCACGTATGTATCTATGGGCAGTGAGTGGCTAGCAAAGTATGTTTAAATGTTAAGCCGACCGTTGACTTTTCCCTTTTCTTAGGTGAGGTAGATAGATGTCTGTGTTCAGTCACACTCTCCCGCACTCCAGTTGATGGATAATGGCAACAGTGGGGGCAGCCAGTGTGTGATGGCGCAGGGCGCACGGCTTCTTTAGCTAATGCCGGACCCTAAGTGAGCAGGAGCGGTGAATGGGTCCCGTGGGGCTCATAAAGTGATGGACTTGCTCCCCTCACACACACACACACACACACACACACACGGGCCTCCGCTTAGCGTTTTAATGGGTCAGCATGGGCCCTCCCGTGGTTGGGTCCGCATGGGTTCGAATCCTGGGTTGCGGCAGTCGACCCACACCCGACCCAGTTATTTATCCTCCACTCAGAGCTGGTCGATAAACGGGTTCCTGGCTTAGGCTTAGGTGTGTGTATCTGTGTACACACACAAGAGTATAAAGACATTGTATATATACACAAGGTTAAGAGACGAGGCAAGTGTATTATCTCACCCCGTAACACACAAATAGTAATCACATGGTGTGAGTTCCAGTTTAGACGAGAGAGAAAGCTGGGTGGATTGTTTCTGTACCTGGTCTGCAAGAAAGGAAAGGGTGGTCTGTGGGGGGTTTGATGGTCTGTGGAAGGAGGAGTGGTCAGGGGAGGGATTGATGGTCTGTAGAGAGAGGGATGGTCTGAAGGAGAGGGTGGTCAGGATAGGCAATGGTGGTCTGTGGAGGCATGAGTGTGGTCTTTGGAGGGAAGGCTGGTCTTGGGAGGGAAGTGTGGTCTGGGAGGGCCATACGTCTGGCTCACATAAGGGCCGGGTCCTTAAAAGGTTGGCTCAGGGACAGATAAGGGCTAAGTAAGGGTCAGGTACGGGCCAGGTCTGGTTTAGGGTCCATTATTTAGTGTCAGAAATTCAGGGATGCAACATCAGAGCAGTGGATTGATGGGCCGGGGAAGTTCACTGATGGGTCGTAGAGATTGATGATTGATGTGGCCCGGGCTTGGAGTGGAAAGGTTACGGATGGTCCAGAAGATTATGGAAATGGAATGGTAGACCGAATGGTTGTTCAGCGTCTTGGTTGTGGAGTGGTGTTGGGGGGATGGCGTGGTTCTCGTGAAGACGTGAAGGAAATCGAACACCAGTATATGAATTTCACATCTGTAGATTAAAATTGATGGGACACTGGAAGATGCAGGGCTCCGCGTAACGTTTTCTGACAGGATAGACGTAATGGAGTTAACAGGAAAAGCCTCCCTCATCCTTTGTATTCCCTACGACGATCTATGTACTTAAGACGGCTACAGGAAACCTTTCTAGTACCTTCTTATTCTCTACGAACATCAATATGCTTAAGACGACTTCAGGAAACCTTCTTCACCCTTCCTTATTCCCTACCACCATCTATATACTTAAGACGACTACAGGAAGTCTCCTTCGCCTCTCTTTATTCCTTACGACCATCTAGACACTTGAGACGACGCCTGTTTGGCCACTGTCAAGCCTCGCAGAAGTGGCTGTCGAGTGGGAGTGGTTCAGGGTGGCAGCAGTCAAGTACCCCTCACAGACTCTGGCTAGTGGAGACGTGTGTAGGCAGCTTGCGGAGGTCGACGGCGTTCCCGAGAGCTTTGCTTGGGTCCCAGCCTGTTCCTAAGGACTGTCCGAGTTTGGAGTTTAGTTTTAGAATATCTGATGTTTTGATGTTCATAGACAAAGCATTTCAGTGATAGTATAGGTGATCTTTTTGTTTCATTCTATTTTAAGCTTTATAATTATCTCTCATTTGTTAAGGCCAGAAGACCACCTCGGTTGGACCTTGGGTCTATGTGGTCTGTGTACCTATGTAACACTCTCTCTCTCTCTCTCTCTCTCTCTCTCTCTCTCTCTGACGTCGAATTACATATCAGTCGTAAGAAATGTATTATTATTATTACCATGAAATTATACAAGTCTGGACCCTTTATTGTATTTCCTTTAATAGTTTTTTCTTGATAAGACATGTAGATTAAGTGAGACCTATATTTCATTTGAATTACGTTTAGGTAACACTATTGTACATTTGAATTTCATTAGTAATTCGCAACCAGGATGCAGATGAATTATCCCGGGTTAAGTAGAGATTTGGCCCGGCGTGACTGAGATACAGAGGGTCGGGGATATCAGATCAAGTTGTGGTGGTGCCCATATAGCACATCCAAGCAATACAGCATGGTATGGATTTTTCACATCTTTTTCCTGCCTTCAGTTGAGCCAGAGGGAGAGGTGGGTGGGCAAGTTGCCCTCTGCTTTACTATCCTGTTTTTACCTCTAAAGATTTTATTTTTCATACTGACAGTCTCACTCATGGTGGACCATCAGGTCCTCTGTTATCTGTCCTTGCCATGTACTTCCATGTATTTCCATAAGTTTTAATGATATTTGGAATTAAAAGAATCAGTTTTTCTAAGTATATATAGACAAAGCATTTCACTGATGGCGTGGATGAAAGGTACATTGCTAGGGGGGGTAGGAGGGGGGTAAGTACAGAGCGGACAGTGGGTATAATATAACGATACAGGAGGGTGACAGAGTGAGACGATATCTCGCACAAAACTGTAAATCTTTTCTTGATTTTCTCTTTCACGCGCACGCGAGCGCCGCCGACTCGTGTGCCCCGTTGCTGGCTGGCCCTACGTGCGTTCACTGAGCACGATCCACTCGCTCCCTTCGTAACCCCACAGAGACGGGCCATCGTTGACCGTGACGGGACACTGTCACACTCTCCCACCCCCCCCCCACACACACACACACACACCAGTGAACGGACCATTTGCAGACCACAGACGCACGACTCCTTCACGGAAACGACGCTGGGCTCGGCTCTGACGGCCCGTGAGATTATGACCTAGCTCTAAACTTACCCTGCCTGAGAGAGAGAGAGAGAGAGAGAGTACCCACGAGTACTCATAAAGGGATTCAACAATAAGGACTAGCTAGAGAATACCTACCTATTTACTTACGAAGGTAGGAGTACCTACGAAGAGACCTCGCCTGAGGGGCCAGCGAGATAGGTGGTCTTTATCATACCTATCTACCGACCTATTCACTTCCAGCTAGTACGTGTGCGTACGTACGGCGTGTCGCCAGAACAGGCTGGACTAGTGCTTGGGAAAGGTTGCGAGAGATTATGGCATATAGTCCTGACACCCCAAACGGGCACTTCCGTCTCAAATGACAGAAGCCTTTGACGCGGGGACAAAAGAGTCCGTGCGTGATTCGTTCCGAAGCGAGAGTAATTACCCCCTATTGGCTGTAGGAAGTGTGGGTCATTCATGCTGCCCCGGTACTGCTGCTAACACACACACACACACACTCCCGTCACTGGAGTTCCTGCCGTGGGAGACGTCTGTAAAGGATGTATGAGGAGATTATAAATAGGCTTATAACCAGGCCTACTTTAGGGTTGAGACCTGCTGTGTTGTGCCGGGACTATAGACACGATGCGTGATGGCACGACCCTTGAGCACGAAGGGACGACCTAGGAAGCGCAACGGGACGACCCTTTTGACACGATGGTTTGGACTAAAGCCCCACTGGTCGTCCCGTCGCGTTCTAGAAAGTGACAGTCTTATCTCCGGATGTCTGTGAGTATGTTTTGATATCGAGTGTCATCAAGGAAGATATCGAACGAGACTAGCTACTGCCGGGCTAATCACTGATATCTTATTTACGATTCCGTTATCACGATTCCGGTGAAAAATAAGGCAACGAACTTTTTCCCTTAAATCATATCGAATGAATATTTTTTTTTTTTTTTCAAAGATTTGGTGATATTGAGAAGCCACATCTGCCAGAGTTCGACAACCTTTTCCCATTCTCTCATAATGATAAGGACAGCCAAATAGGTTTTCTTTAACGAGAACCGAGGCAGAAAAAGAAAATGATATTGCAGATAATTGATATACGAGATAATGTAAGCAAAGTATGACATTAGTGGGCGAGTTCAAAAGAAGGCATAGCATTTTGTTTTAGTGGAAATCCTCTCTTCACACCACGCTGCTAGGGAAAGGGCTTTGTGGGGTTTCTCTTTGACCTCTGTTCAGTATACACCCGGGTGTCCTTTACATCTGGCTGACACTGCTACTGCTGCTTTCCATAGCTTGTTTGGAGATCTGCCACACGAGGATTGACCGTTATGGTAACTCCTTCCCTCGTCTTTAGGGTTCTCAGAATGGTGTTTCTGTATTGCATTTATATTTTGATATGTCTGGCATATATTATTAGTACTGGTTATACTGGTCCGAGGTATAGCTATAGACATAAACTTATGATGCCATTATACTCTGTGAGAGCTTAATCACCGTGTGACATAAGGGATGTATTTTCTTTGTCTTTCATAATGGTTTCTGTTTTCAGTTTAAACAGAGCGTTACTGATTCTGTTGTTGTATCCCGAATTTCGTATTGATAAGAGCTTTCGTTTCATTTACTTTCTCTAGGAGTTAATTTTTTTCCAACCACCCCTCTTGTTCGCCGTGAGGTTGCTCCCCGCTCCCTGTTCTGCGGGTATTATTTCAACCACTTGATCCCCTGAGCTGACCGATTGTGTCGCTGCCGACATGGCTGGGGACCCCATGACTCTCAATCGGCTGCTGCATCCCATAGTTTCTGTGTGGAGACCCGCTTCACGAGGACTTACCGTTATGATATATAGCATGACCGAGTAGCTAATGTTTGCAGATGCAGCTACCACACAAATGGTTACGGGATTCGAATCCTTGCTGTTGGAGGGCGAGATGGTTGGTTGAAATACCTTGTCTTTGTATATTTAGACAAGGAAAAATTTCAGAAATAAGAACACGAGTTTTACACAGGCAGAACCGCAGCGGCTGAGGGAAAATATTCGCATCCAGAGGGGCGTACAAGCGATGTACACATCACAAATGACCATAAGTAACATGTATACAACAGTCAGACCCGCTCTTCCTGTGTCCCCACTACGGAAAAAAATGTAGAAAGAAAACGGGCTCTTCGACGCCGAGGAAAAATAAGGCCCCTGAATTACACCAATCAAGTCATCTCAGCGTTTTTTTATATACTTTTTTTTTATCCTCTAATCTCCGAATAATTGTAACAAATTATCTGGTACGTGAGCCGGCTTTAAGAGAGCCGCCGTCGTCATTCCCCACCAGATCCAGGTTCCGCGGCGGACGGACGTTTCGCCTTCAAAAGGCTCCCGCCAATAGCGCTACACTGACAAAAGGAGACCCGGACCTTTTTCGAAAATCCAAATAAAGGGAGGAGGAGGGAGATAGGGAGGGAGGGAGGGTCTTGATAAATGTTCCGACTCACAGGACAAGAAGAAGGGGAGAAAAATGAGGTCAATCAACTCTGTAAATCGTGGCTCAAAAGGCGGCGGCGTGAGGAAGGCGAGGGAAGAGGCGCCGCCGCCGCCGCCCGTGAGAATATTGGAACATCTATGTAGCTTACGCGCGCAAAATGGATAAGCCCAAAGTCTTTTAAAGAATAATTTCATTGACTTAGGCTGCAACAGGACTCCCGTAAGAGTGGTCCTGGATTTACATAATTGAGAGAACAAATCTGTATCATTATCAAAATTATATTTATATGCCTTTGTATGGTAGCCTTGTAAATGGTCCACCGATGTGTATTATTAGCTGTGTAATGTATACTAGTTTATATGATCTTGTTGCAAATGTGTGCTTGTATAATGCCTCACATTATTGACCGCTCCGGGTGTCTTCCTCATACAGTGTCGTCAACACTAGCGTCCAGCGGTTTTGGGATGGGACCTCCTGCGTGTCCCAGGTCCCAGTGGCGGTGACATATAGGTCCAGCGGCGTTGGGACGGAACCTCTGGCGTGTCCCGGGTCCCTCTCAGTAGGCCTTTTAACAAGCGTCCTCCCACAGTCACCACGTTACTACCGCTCCTCCGTCTGACCCCGCTTGTGAGTCACGTATAGACCCAGACGCCCATTGTCCTTCTTCTGAGAAGTTTATGGGCGACTAACGATCTCGTTCAGTCCGTGAGAACTCCATCTGGCTTGCGTGGCCCCGGGGGGCGCGGGCCCTGGAAGGAGGTTGGGGAGGGTGGTGGCCGAGAGGGAATGAGGTGTGCGCGCTGGGGCACCGTGTGTGTGTGTTGTGTGTTCCTAGCATGTATACCTTTGCTGTAATTCTAGACTACAGTAACTTCCTGTCTTTATCTCGCATATCTGTCGCATTCCGACTACGGGCATAGACAGACCGACGACCTCTTGACCACAGGAAAGGCTTATTGCCCTATGGGGGGGGGGGGGTCGTCACAGTGACGTAACGTGTTTATGACCTCCCACGGGGTGACCTGGTCTGGTCTGCCGTCGGCAGACACACACACACACACACACACACGTCTCCTTGGCATACGGGCACGCGTCCTGAAATACCTGGCTATAGTATGGACGGTGTCGAGAGTCAGACACAAATGGACCCGTGATCTATTTTCTTTCTTGTGTTTCTTTACCTACCTTCGACTTGGTTAAGATGGAATTTATTACATTTCTCAAGTCATTACCGTAAGATTAATTAATTACGTAATTGTTATTAATATTATATTATTATCATTATTATTATTATTATTATTGTTGTTATTATAATTTTGGTATTTCTTTCTTATTGCATCTTCTTTTTACCGTGTGTGTGGAGCGTTATCTGTCGACATCAAGAGGGTTGAGCGAGCGGCTCCTTACGTTAACGTTAGTGTGGCTCGGTGTGTGATGTCGTGCCAAGCGCCTGTGGACCTTGACTTCCCACTCAGGTCCATGTATTTTTAACTTCGTTAAAAGTGTGGAAATAACCTGAACCTCGTTATACAACAGGGACGCTCCCGACTGCCGCTGGTGCTGGGGTTCTCACTGGGGTTTTCGGTGAGGGTTCTGGTTGTGGGGGAGGAGAGAGATTGTAGTCTGGATCCAGGGTTTTAGATCCGGGGTTCTTGCGGAAGGTTCTTGTCATGGGGGGTTCTTCGTGTTGGAACGAAGGTTCTGTTTCACGGAGTCTTGGGACTCTGGGGGTTCTTTTCTCGAGAAGCCTGTGGAGGGGGGTTCTTTTTCTAGGGTTCCGTTCACGGGGTTCTGGTCCCACGTTTCTTCTTCAAGGGTTCTGGTCACGGGGCGCTGGACCCAGGGTTCTTCTTCAGTGGTTCTTGTAATGGGGCACTGGACCCAGGGTTCTTCTTCAGGGGTTCTGGTCATGGGGTTCCGAACCCGGGATCTTATGATTGCAGAAGAGTTCTAATTACAGGCCATCCGTTCGGTGGGTTTTCACCAATGGGTTTCTCACGGGGAAGAATTCCATAATGGGGTTCCTGTCGCCTCATCTCATGGGGATCTCTGACGTGCCGTATCCCTCCTGGGGAATGAGCTGTACTCCTGGTGTAATCATGGGTGATCTGTAGTCATGAGGCAACACAAGGGCTTCTCCTAATCATGGGGGGGGGGCATGGGTCCTCGTCTGCTCGATGTCCCTATAACATAGGCTGTACCCTTTACGCGGGCAACAACAGGCGAGTGTCATAGGAAGCCCTTCGTTATAACTGGAACACTGTAATAGCGACCTGCAACCGCTGGGTCACTGCAGTGCTAATTTACGGTGCTTGCAGCGAGGTTGTAAATCACTGTATCGGATTTTACATTCGACAGGCCACCTGTGAAGTTAAGAGAGGCCTAAAATGGCCGGGGAATAAATTGAAAGGTCTCATTGCGAAAGGGACTTGGGGGTACAATGCATTAGTGCTAGAAATATAGCAAATAGGATATTAGGGTTTATTGGTAGAGCCGTGAGTTATAGAGGTGCAGAGGTCATCCTAAAGCTATACCTTTCATTAGTTATGCCTCATCTTGACTACGCAGTGCAGTTTTGGTCACCATATTATAGGATGGCTATTGTTTTCCTAGAGACAGTGCAAAGAAGGATGACAAAGATGATTCATGGGCTGGGAGCTTGCTTTACGGTGAGAGACTTAAGAGACTTAATCTACTTTCATTGGAAAGAAGATGAGTTCGGGGGGATTTAATTGAGGTTTTCAAGTGGATTATGGGCTGTAGCTGGGGAGACATTAACAATGTTCTTATTTTCAGTCATCATGGTAGGACACGAAATAATGGATGTAAGCTGGACATTTTTAGGTTTAGGAAAGAGATTGGTAGGAACTGGTTTACTAATAGCGTTGTAGATGAATGGAATAGACTTAATAGTCATGTGGTAGAAGCTGCCTCCCTGGTGAACTTTAAGTATAGACTGGATGAATTTATGGATTAGGATGATAGGTGGAACTGAGTTTCTAGGGATAGGGTCTGGGGCTGCCACGTATAGGTAATTTCCTGGCCTTTTGTAGACTTCATCATTCTTATGTTCGTAAGTTTTCCCTGTACTCCTGTTGTGAACAGTAGTGAGGATATTAAAAAGCCGTAGTGGATGGGGTAGAGTTCTCCCTATGCTCCTGTTGTTACCAGTAGCGAGGATATTAACACGATATAGTGAAGGGACTTATAATTCCCCTGTACACCTGTTATCAGCAGTAGTGAGGATAACACATATCTCAAATTTGATCATAATATTAACACGCCTGTGTGAAGAGGGTATTATACTTCCCCTACCTAGTAAATCTGTTGTGAACAGTAGTGAGGATATTAGAGCAACGTAGTGAAGGGGGTAGAGTTCCCCTGTGCTCCTGTTTTGAACTGTAGTGATGATATTAGAACGACGTAGTGAAGGGGGTATATAGTTCCCACACTTCTCCTGTTGTGAACAGGAGTGAGGATATAAAAACGCCGTGGTGAAGTGAGGATAGTATATATCTAAAATCCGATCATAATATTAAAGCGCCGTAGTGAAGGAGGTACTTATTTTCCACCTGTGCTCCTGTTGTGATCAGTAGTGAGGATATCGAAACGCCGTAGTGAAGGGGGTAAATAGTTCCCGCATGTGCTCCAGTTTTGAACAGTAGTGATGATATTAAAGCCCCCGATTGAAGGGGGTGCATAGTTCGCGTGTGTTCCTCTTGTGAACAGGATATGATTGGCAGACACTTGACCCCGCAATTGTCGCCTTGACGTGAACGCATGACCTTACCCGACCTCTCGTTAATCCTTAATGAACGTGGCGGTGCCATCCGGCCTCTTAATATCCCAGAGGGATGCGGATGTGCGAGAGAGAATGGTTAGGTGCGTGATGAGGAAGATGAATCGGCTGTGAAAGAGAAAAGGGGAAGTGTGTGTGTGGACGGTTTCTGCAGGGAAGGAGTGCGTGTGATTCGTAGGAGTACGAGAGAAAGTGAATTAGTATTCCATAGGTGGTTGTGCTCTTCCCATCTGCAGGGAGCCAAGAAGACTCTTAAAACTCACATGCACGCAGCCACCCTGCACCTGAATACGTCACGCCTTCCGATCTGCGCTGACTCTCTGTCTCCCTGCAGCAGCTTAGTTCAAGGGAGTCCCAGCGACTTCGTCTCCCTCCTGAAGTATAAGCAAGGGATCCGCCTCTTCCCTGCGCAAGCCCCTCCTGAGCAAACTCGAGATATAGGTCTCAATACACCCACCCACTCCTTCACCACCAGTAGCATCTTGCCCCAGAGAGAGAATACACGACTTTGAACAGCCGTTACGCGCAGTGAGGGCACGTCGTTAGAGAGGACCCGGCAGATTAGGGTCCGCCAATGAGGGCCCATCAACTTAGGCCCCCCCCCCCTCTAGCTAGGGTTGGTCGAAAGAGTTCGTCACCTCCTCACCCCCCCCCCCTAAACCCACCCGAAGAGCCAGCCGCCACCAGCATCGCCGGCCCTTCTTCACGTATCTCATCACCACCACGATGCATCACGCCATGAAGAAGGGAAAGGCCTGCCTGTCGCCCAATCCATCACGTCAGTGTGGTGAGCAAGAGCTGTGTGTGTGTGTGTGTGTGTGTGTATTAGGTCGACGTCTCAAGCGGCCGCGTCAGGGCTCGTATTTTCGTGCATAATAAATCCCCAGGTCGTAAATCATGAGGCATTCCTCGTGGTCGCCGGAGTCATTTTCCCGCCCTCTGGTCCGCAGCAGCCCGACGCTGGCGCAGACAAACAATAGGATTAGCACCCACTAGTATAAGATCTTTCTTCTCCCCCACCTCCTCCTCCTCCTCCTCCTCCCACACCCCAACTTAAACCCTTTGATGTCTATCTCCGTGTGGCAGTTATGATGTGGCAGGTTTACGGCCGTTGAACAAGAGGGCCTCATACTAATTCTACATTATACGCAATTACTGTATGATAAATGAATGAACGCGGAGAGACAGACAGACACACACACACACAGAGATCTTGGGCGCATGTCTTCGCTACTCATACCCCAGCCAGCCCGGCCAGCCCTCCTCGCTATCACGAGATGGTGTTTTATGCTTCGCTCGTTTAACTTCATAATTTATTCTTTATCGTCGCATTATCGATGATTTCCCGCTTTTATACGTTTCGTTAGTGTTGCGTACGAGAAATGAAGTACCAGCTATTGATGGGCTTCGAGTATTTATAGAGGAATGTGAAGGGACATCGTGCGTCAGGCAGCGGGGAGGCGCGGGCACCAGCGGTGCCAGTGTTACCAGAATGTTTATTCAGAGTTGGCGAGCCCATTCCTCCTTATATTTTCACGGAGTTTTATTTCCACGTTATGTCTTCACATTACCCTCATACGTTTCCCCGCCCATTAAGGGATTTATGATGTATCTTTTTACGTCACGACAGCTGCAAGGAATGTGATTACCGTGAGATATGTAGATGTTCTCAGGGCGAGACCGGGTCTGGGCTGTCATTCAACACTGGGTTGTGTGGCACCCAAAAGAAACGTATGGAGCCCCCTCGACCCCTCTGGTGCCAATCCCTGAGCTGCGACCTGACCCCTTTGTGGCACTCTGGGAGACGCCGGGGGCCATCTGACACTCTTCATCGCGGAGGGAGTCATTTATCACACTACAGGCCTGTAAAGGCACTTGACACCCGGCACCACCGTCCTGTCAGGATATAATTCACGTGGGTGTTGGTAATACTGTGTATATTTTCCCCCATGATCTGTTATTATGTCGGTTGTTGGGGCTTACTGTGATGCCCCCGGGTGTTGTGGGCTTACTGTGGTGCCCCCGGGTGTTGGGGGCTTACTGTGGTGCCCCCGGGTGTTGGGGGTTTTCTGCCTCACCCCGTCGGTGCCCCGCGTATCGAGGCTTTTTGCCCCGCCCCGTCGGTGCACTGGGTGTCGGGGTCTTGCTGACCCGCCCCATCGGCACCCTGGGTGTCGTTGGGGTTTTGCTGCCCTGCCCCGCCAGTACCCCGGGTGTCGGGTCTGTTGCCCGCCACCCGGATGTCGGGTCTTACTGCCCCGACCCATCGGTATCTCTGGTGTAGGGTCTTGCTGACTCAACGCGTTGGTACCCCGGGTGTCAGGTCTTGCTGCCCCGCCCCGTCGGGACCCTTGGTGTCGAAACTGGCTCTTCCCTCTTATATAGGCCCCATAATTGTCTTTTTATGATTCTGTAAAGTACATGATTGTTGAGTGTTGGAAAATGTGTGTAATCTCTTTACGTGTGTGTGTGTGTGTGTCGTTTGGTGTCACATGTGTGTATATCTGTATACAACACTTTTCCTGTGCGTCGGATGTTGGGAACATCAGCCACGGTGGGTAACACACACACACACACAGTATCCATTATGTAAAAGAAGCAGAACCATCAAAAATTCAGTATGAAACCGGTTCCTTATCCTAGAATTTACAGGAAATAACTCGGAGTGAGTAAGACTGATGATATGGTGGTTTACAACATCCGAATGTTCAACGGGAATATTTGTATTTAACTTACCTGGTTTTGTGGGGTTGGTGGTGAAACGAGGATGGGTTAGAGAAACGCTCACAATAACACGATGCTTTATTGAGTACGTACAAAGGTGATTTAGCTCATTACGAGCCGGAGCAAGTCTTGCAAGATTGGGTAAAGAGGTGAGGCGAACTGAAGAAGATTGGGTAAAGAGGTGAGGCGAACTGGAGAAGGTCCCGTGGTGCTGTTGTCGGGAGAATTGCATCGCTGCCTTGGTCTCGGAGAACTTCTGTAGGGGGGGAGGTTGGCGCATCCGAGACCCCGAGGTTCCGCAGCAGGTGTAGCGGGAGTGAGGAGGCGTTGCCGAGACCCAATCGGGTCCGTCACGCCAATAGCGTTAATTGTGCGGGCGTGGCCGGCCTCCGAGTCAAGTGGCGACGAACCATCCTCGGGAAGCGAGGCAGGACTTCGATAGGTTGGAAGTCCAAACACGGTTGGACCTCTCGTTGTTGATTATCAAGGCTTCCTTCCACCTAGCCAGTGACCCCGGGGGGCACAAGAGGTCACTCCCTAAGGGCGTCAGGTCACCCAGACTCCTACCTACCTACCTGGTTGACGAAATCAACGTCAGGTCGCTGGGAGATGATGGTGCAGGAGATAACGGTGTTGGTGTCGCTTGGAAAGTGACGCTTACTTAAACTACTTCGCGTATCAGGAGCTCAGTGTTCTGTATGGCAATAAGGTGGGTCGGTTGGTTGTATTCCTGGCGCTCCTCCGATTGCTTCCCGGAATGAAGTGATTGTAACGTTGATTTGAGATCGAGCCTGTCACCATCAAATGTCACCACCATCTACTCAGCCACCACCACAGACTGAAAGCGCTTCTTTCTCATTCACATACCTACGGCCACTCGTGGAGAACGAGGAAGCATTAAGATGTCATTTTACATCGATTACGTTTGGCAGGTCATTGGCACGTTCTTGCTTTAAGGATGACATCTCCGTACCAGTGCAGAGAATCAAAACTTCAATTCTTTATAATTAGAGCATTTCCTCCACTGAAATTCAGGTTCATCAGAGGTAAAGGCTCATTGTGATGATTTGATCACGTAACCAAATAATATAATGTTTGAAGTAGCTAGTGACTGAGTCGCGGAATTGGGATTAGCTGTACATGTGAGTGATGGTGTGTACTCTATGCATCTTTCCTCAATCAGCTGCAATTCTTTGTCGCATTACATAATTACTTTTCTGTTAATTTTATTGTATTTGTAGGTTTGAAGTCTTTCGCGTGTGTGGCCTGAAGGGTTGTTTTAGACGCTGAACTTTTTTTTCGTTCAGTAACTAATTAGAAAATGTTTGAATTTGAGTGAGAAAATATCGTATCAAATGGCATTTGATTCTTCTTTGGGTTTTACTGGACTCTGCCCGATGTCTGTGTGTGTGTGTGGGTGTAAACCGCGAGTAGAAACAGTCACCCTTACCGAAGCTGCAAAGGAGTCCATCATTCATTCCCCTGCTCCTGGTCGTAGCGCAGCCTCGAAGCGCACCCCACCACTGATTTCAGCCAGTCCCAGAGGAGGAGGAGACATCCCTTAACTGGTCAGTGATGCAGACTCTCTGTCTCTCTTAACGTATCACTGGATTAAGATTCTGTACACCGTAAAAAAGAAGGAAGAGTCGTCGTCTCAGTCACATCCAAAGGCTTTGTTACGGCGGCCAACGACACCACATAACCAAAACCACCTCCACCAATTAGGGGCTCAGCATCCTCTCTCTCTCTCTCTCTCTCTCTCCCCCCATTGCTCATCCAATCACAGCAGAGATTCGTTAATTTGTATTTCATTGTACGTTTTTTTTTTTTTTTAATTACCTCTTTATCCTGCTCGGCATTTAATTCTGCCGTTGATTATATAGCGAATTATTTAACATTCATTAAGTCTGCGTCATTCTTTTTTATATATACAGTGAGGATTGACTTTAAAAGGTTGATACGTAAAAAGCATACAGAAGTATTCTTCGTGAAATGTCATTGACTCGAACGTCATAAAAAAGAATGTCCTTTTAATTCTTTCACGATTCTCCTTTTCCGAGTGAGGCCCAAACCTTCTATCCCATTCTGACCTTAAAGTTCAAAGAGACGGTCCAAAAAGGTCGCCATTAAAATTTCCCCTTCCGTTAATATCACTGAGTAATTAGCTTTCGGGCTCGCTGACTTATGGATTGGAGCCGGAGACGCTTCGTGGGTCACTCGACGTGTGTGTGTGTGTGTCTGTGGTGTGTGTGTGTGTGTGGGTGTGTGTGTGCCTGTGTGTGGAGAGGAGCGGTGGTGAGGATACTGTATCTCGCTATCGTCTGGTGCAGCCGCACGCGATGGGGATGGCTGGGGAGACGCCATATATGTTACTCCGTCCGAAAAAACACATGAGACTCCCACACGCAAGCTCTCTCTCTCTCTCTCTCTCTCTCTCTCTCTCTCTCTCTCTCTCTCTCTCGTAGAAGACTCCTAGTTCACGTACAAATAGAAGCGCCGTGTTAATGTGTGTGTGTGTGTGTGTGTGTGTAGGGGGGGGGTGCAGCATGTCACTACACAGAGCGTAAAGAAGATTAGCGCGGACCTACGTAGATGCGAGACACATGGAGTGGGGAAGGTCTCAGATGTGAGACACATACGGAGCGAGGGGGACGTGTGAGCGAGCGAATGAGCGAGACACACACACACATACGGAGGCCATAAAGAAATGATAATATCCAGCCAAGAGGCGATGGCTCCCCCAAGAACCCCTCCAGGGTAATTAAGAAATATCTGACAACTTCTGCGTTAAGTTTAGGGTTGCTGTTCTCTCTCTCTCTCTCTCTCTCTCAAGGAATTACTTACCACTTGACTGCTAGTGAGGGATGATGCATCTGTGGCCCACATGGTGCGTTGGGGCAGGAAGATAAGTCAGGTCGCATGGTGTGTGTGCCTGTGTGTGTGTGTGAGACAGAGAGAGAGAGGGAGAGATAGAATGAGAAGGTGGGAACGTAATTTGGGGAGAAAGAGAGAGAGATAAGGAACTGGGATGCTGAAGGGCCTGTGGCCTGGGGTGACGAGCGTCATGCAAGGAGGGGGGAATTTGAGGGGGAGAGAACCTCCGGAGTTTATAATTCACCCCAGCTGCCGGCCGGGGTGACATACTAGACCAGTCATTGCACGGGGCGGTAACTGGGGTGCTGGTGGTATTGAGTGATTGGTGGGCCCCCTTGGACGACCCCCCCACCTCGGCTAACTGACTGGCTAGCTGACTGACTGACTGGCTGGGTGGCTAGTTGACTGACAGGTTGTCTGACTGGTTGTCTGGCTAGTTGGCTGACTGGTTGACTGGCAGGCTAGTTAGTTGACTGGTTGGTTGACTGACTAACTGGCTGATTGACTGGTTGACTGGTTGGCTGGCCGGCCGCCTCCCTACCTCCCCACACTGATTGTTGTCTCTTTACTCATGCCGGGACCACGGCTCCCACAGGGGAGCTGCTGGCACAGCTGCTGCCCTTGTTGATGCTGCTGCTGCTGCTGCTGCCACAGCTGCTCTTGTTTCACCGCTCCTGCCGGTGCTACTGTCACTGACCCTGTTGTTGCTTTTGCTACTGTCACTGCTCCTGATGTTGTTGGTGCTACTGTTAGTCACTGCTCCTGCTGCTGTTGTTTCCCAGATTTTCTAGATCGTCAGGCAAATATTTACAGTTTATTTTTAATATTAAATTCTTTATCCATGCATATCATTAACAGCCATACACATCTTAAAAGGAAATGTTTCCCCTGAACGTTTTTCTTTTACAAGAACGGAAGCACTGACTCCGGTAGGAGCAAGCCCTCTGATTTTCTTTTTCTTCTCGTGATGTAACTGACAAACTACCCTCTGGTGCGTTTTCCTGAGACTCGCGGCAATACCAGCCTTGGTTGGTACACCGCGCCGTCAGGATAGTTCCTCTCATGAAATAACGTAAAACTTGGGTTATTTCTCCCCCAAAATTGTGTCTGTGCCGCGCATATTTTATATATATATATTTTCTATAAAACATCTAACGGGTATTCGTGTCGGTAACTGCCGTAGGAGTCATCAGAGAGACAGATGCACGGGCGGCTGGCAACATGTGTTCCCGACTGCACCAGATGTTCCTCCTCTTCTCGCCCGGCCCGCTGCTTTTGCTGTCCGTACCGGCGCCTCACCATAACCCCAGCGACAGACTCCTATTAAAACCCCCTTTTTCCCAGTGACGGCCGCAAGCGGAAGCTTCGGCTGTATCACATGGCCAGCGCGCAGTACCGCCGATCAGGGGAGCTCTTCTGGCAGAAAAAAAAAGAAGAAAAGAAAAACAGTGAGTTGGCTTTTTGACCGCGGATGCAATATGGCGGTCACAGGGGGGAAGGGAAACCACTTCGCGCTGATACGCTATACCGAACCGTACACTCAAAATTACTGGCCACTCGTTCCACTCGGGAGTGAAAAGAACACAGGTTGCAGCCATCCCTCTCTTCCCCTTTTTTTTTAAGTTTTGATATACACTGACGCAGGAGCTAGATTCCTGTAGGCGATAGAAATAGGAAAAAGGTAATTTGACACTCGAATCTCCTTGCTTGCTGGGAGCAAGAGCGACTTCCTGACGAAGTTCACACCACGCCAGACCTACGTACTTCGCCAGCAGACAGTACTGACTCGTGCAGCCTCCTCCTCCTCCTCCTCCTCCACCTCCCCAAGTAGAGTCACCGATCAGGAAAAGTCATTTCTGCGGTCGGTGGTTTGTGCCGGCCAATGACAGGTTAGGGTGACCGGGCCCGGTAGCCTAGCTTGTACTTAGGTGGTTTATATGCGGGCGGCGCGGCCGGGCCGCCTCGCCGGGCCGGGGCTTACTGGAAGGTAGCGTCTTCATTTGCTGACGACCTCTATTCTCAAAGTGAACAGATCCTTACCTCCCTCCCTCTCTCTCTCTCTCTCTCTCTCTCTCTCTCTCTCTTACTGTATAGATACTTGTTACACACACACACACACACACACACACATTATATATATATATATATATATATATATATATTGCCCTGAACCATCTTATACCTTCCGTGTCAGTAGGTTGCACACAGCAGCCGCCCCAGGGGAAGTACACTACACTCCTGACGAAGGAGTGTTAAAAAGTTCATGCCCAGAACCATCTCTCACCCTCCGTGTTAAGACTGCATTTGTTACAATTTGTGCCATAAAACTTATAGCCACCGGACTGAGAATGTGAATGTTTCCAGTTCACACCATACAACTATCCTCCTCTTCTGATGACTCTCTTCCTTCATATTGTTTCTGTTGTGGCTTCCTACTGTTACTACTACTACTACTACTACTACTTCTATTAGTATTAGTATTATTATTCTTTGATTTTATTATTATACTCTTTTTTCTCTTCCATAGAAAATGAGGCATTGTTCTTGCCATGTTTCTTGCACTTATATATATATATATATATATATATATATATATATATATATATATATATATATGTGTGTGTGTGTGTGTGTGTGTGTGTGTGAGCCTTATCTTTTCGACTTTCAACTCGTTTAAAAAACCTGTCATATTTTTTACCTAGTTTGTTTCTCTCTTTTGTAACACAGTTGGAATTTAAAAAAGAAAAAAAAATGTGTGTCGTTACTCAGCATGTCAAATAAAATTCTCGCAGGAACGTGAGTCCATTTTCCAAAATTTCTTGGTTCACGATTAATGATTCACTTTCACCTTTAACTCGATCAGCAGCCAGGCGACCGACCGGTCGGGCGAACGCGGAATTATTGACTCAAAAGAGTCTAGTGTCGAAAAGATTGTTAGAAAGTCGGTTGGGAGGAATAAAAATGCGGACAGGGTTTTTTTGGAGACTGTGAAAAATTTCACTTTGTCATTCAAGTAAATTTTTCATAAATGTTATGATTTTTTTATCAAGGAAAATGTAATAAGACTGAAATAATCTATACACTGTTCTTAATGACTGTGAACTAAGATGATAGTTGAACTATGAATAATTAACACCACAGATGTAGAACGAGAGACATCTACCCGATACTTCGTCGTCAGTCCGAACGTCAGACGACCGGTCCAACAACATATATATTGAGTTCTTTACGTTTTGATATTTATCTTCTCCAAATATCCGCTCCCTGTGCCGGTGAGCAGGTTGTTTCATAACTACTTTTCGACGGCGATCAAGAATTGCTAGCAACGCTAGGCTAGCGGCAGGAAATCGGCGCTGTACAAAGCGCGTAACGACACAGGATGGGCACGCACGCGTTCTTCTATTTTTTTTTTCATTCAACTCGTACATATTATTTTTGTCCTCCGCTCAGTGTGCCTCTCGATGGCCTTCGTAACCCGTGCACAAAACAGCGCCATTATCGATGGAAATCGTCCCGTCTCGTTCGGGGGAGCTTTATTGCAGCTATTATATTACACGCCAATGACGACTTACAAGCAGAAGGTCAGCGGGGTCGTGATTTGTGGTCGGGGGGGGGGGGGGGGGGGGGGGGGGGG
>JAYMFT010402325.1:0-18820 GCA_038088735.1 Panulirus argus | reverse complement strand
TCTCTCTCTCTCTCTCTCTCTCTCTCTCTCTCTCTCTCTCTCTCACACACACACACACACACACACACACACATCTGGGAAAAATAGGTTCAATGACTTCCCCATCAAATCAAACGTAGTGACGAAAAACAACTACGACTTTTACAAAAGCAAAAGATTTCAGACTTTCTAAGGAACACGCACTTGCCAGACTGGTGAATTGGATCCTCTCACATCTTTACTATATCCCCTAGTTACCCCTTCTTCGTTTACAACAGAAGCTGCACCTGGCTTGTCCATATCCTCCAGTAGCCTTCTCATCATTATCTGTTTCTTCTCTATCCTTTCCTCTTTGGCAAGAATGCGGTTTCCATCCAGGCTGGAATATGGTCATCCAATGCAAAGATCGTGAATGACTTATGTCTGTCTATCTATTGTTTTACTGATGTGCTTAATTTTAGGCGCAACCCTTTTGTCACATATATCCTTCAGTGCTGATTCGTCAACCTTCGTGTGTGTGTGTGTGTGTGTGTGTGTGTGAGTAGGTTTCACCACTGCTCTTTAAAAAATAACCTATTTCTGACCGAAGGTTCAAGCCAGCGCTTATATTCATGTTCTGTATATAAGACGATCCAGCAACAAGTATACCTTAGATACTTCGAGTACCATGCAAGTGTTCACACAAGGCTACCACGTCTAGGAAGGCTATGAAACCTAGTTATTCTTAATTACATAATTAGCAGCGCGTCTACTTCCTGTATCGAGGGCAGTTTACGACAAACCTTCCCGTGTCATTCCTGCAGGTTTCCAACATCAATAATCCAGTGTAAAGATATTTCACTGGAGGTCAACGTGTAGTTCAGTGGTTCCCAACCATTTCTATGCCCCACACCCCTAGGAGATATTTGATTAAGGTTCGCACCCCATACAAAATCAATATCACATTTGAAGATGAAAAAGTCAAATATTTGTTCCACAAATTCAACGAAATACGATACTGTTAGTGAACAGATCGAACTTAAAAAATAAGTTTTTAACTCAGAGCATAAAATGCAGATATGAATTGAGCAATGGCTGAGAGATGACTCGTGACTCACGAGGAAAAGGATACAAGCCGCTCTTTGTCGGACCCTTAGGTATTCCATCTCGCTCCCAAGGTTGGGAACCCCTGGCGTAATTGAACCACTTCAGCATACAGAGTCACACTCTGTCTACCGGTTACACTAATTCGGAAATACTAAAACGCGTTGTTCACTGTTGAGTGATGGAAAAACCATTTGGTTCTTTATACTGTCTCGATTGTCTCTTCCTTACGCACTAATAACTCTCTGAGTGGTTCAGTATAACTTTCGGTATTCTGGGTGTTGTCCATCAGTCTTTATGCTCTCAAAGATAACTCCGTTAAATATGTTTTTTCTTTTTTTTCCGAAGTAATGGATTCCCATTTACCTTTCCCGAGAAGAAAATTAAAACTTTTATCAGGAAAAGTACCGTGTGGACTTACCTTACGTTACATCTAGGAAACAAATATAGAAACTTTTATTTTCATTCTATTTTTTTTACAAGATCATCTTTCCAATCATATCAAGTCATGTGTAAAACGTTGCAAAAAAAACACATTGTGTGATGTCGTAACGTGGCATAATGGGACGATGAAATAAGTTGTAAACAGACGAATGTTTTTGACTGGTGAATTGGTTTCCATTCTAGAAAGGATTCGAGGCTCAATATCCAACGAGACGGAACAGCTTTTAGACGTCTTTTTTTTTCTGTCCTGAGGTCGACCGCAATGAGAACTGGATGTGCCTTAGAGCACTGTGTTGCCTCACTCATGTCGCCGCTTCGTTTTGTTTACTTTGAGTCCGTCTTTGAGTGAGGGACGACTGACAAGTGATGTCGACCCCAAGTCCAGACTGCACATGGGGCCCTTTCACAATTCTAGAGTTTTTCTTGGAAATAGCATAATATAATGGTGATATAAGGCCACAGTTTTTAACATCATTCTCTGTCCAAGTATCTGAGAGATTCATCGTCACATATTTCTTGCACTCTAAATACAAATACGAAAATTCCTTACATCTCATTTCGTTTGTGACTCATATTCACCTGAGTGACCGTAAACCAGTTATCAAGCCCAGCACAACATCAGAGCCATACAGAGGCAAATGCAAACCTGAGCCAAAGTATACAAGCTGCATACATCACACCGGATGCGAGTGTAGGTCAATGCAGTTCCCTCACACGCTCTTGGGATTGAATCTTGTTGCACATTTTCAGGAAACTTAAATGTAACAAGTACGTAGCTGACAAACGCCGTTGCTGGAGAGCGTAAAGATTGTCCATCGCCCATTCCGTTCTTCCTCGTTCAGTAAACAAAAACCCATTACGAAGCTCTTGATGCAAATGAAGAATATGTAAAAAGGAGAAAGTGAAGACCACAATGATGAAGTACAGGATCAAATGGCGTGTGTCCCGCTGTGGGCGGTCTCACGGACCCTGTCCATCCACCCCCGGACCACTTGCATATATCATCGCTGTCACGTCCGCTCCGTGTGGCCCGACACTCGACGGGTCAACACCGCCACGCGCTACGCCCTAGTTAGCCATATGGTGACGCTGTAACAAATATACAAATCAAGGTAACCATTTTTCTTCCTTCAATTTCTATGAACATTTTTCGAGCGATGGATTTCTATTGGTGATTTTCGAGGACGTATCAAAATAATGCGCGGACAGATAGTGATATAATAACCCTACAGTCTGTGATCTCTTGGTGCTAATCTTGCCAACAGCTAATACACAGACGACTGTTAAAAGAATGAAAGGCATTACTCTGTGTTCTCTGCACTGTACCACATGATCGCCAGCCACTCTGCTTTCTGTATACTTCATCGCCATCGGAAGTCATAGCCACGCCAGTCGTTGTCAACGCCAATAACATTGTCTGGATGTCTGGTTGTCGCCCGATGTTCCCTCCCTGTCCCCTCTCCCTTGATCTATCTCCCCCTATCTCCCTTTCCCTCGATCCATCCCCTTTCTTCCCTTTCCTCCACCCAACTCATCTACACTCTTTGACCCCAACCCTTTTTCTTTCCTTTATCTCTACTTCCTTCTTCATTCTCTCGCTTCCATCTGCCTTTCTTTCCCTACCCCATCTTCTATCTGTTCCGCCTATCTTCAACCCTCACATCCTCACTTTCTTCCTTCGCGTCCCTTTCCTTCCCCTTCCACCCCGTCCCGGCGATGCAGATGTAATGTAAACACCACAACTGGACAGAGGCGCTGATGGATTTTTAATGAGGCTGATTCAATCCCTACCACCGTGATGGCCGCCACCACCACCACCGTCCCGCAGCCTCTGGCCTCTCCTGCCCTGCTCTGCCACTGACGCGCCCTTCGTTCGCACCCATCCCATCAGGTTCTAGTCACGTACGGATAGATTCTTTTAACTTGAAGTGTTCCTGAAGGTTCACATTCGTCCGTGTATGCAACCAAGTAGACAACGTACTCTCACATTTCCTTTTGATTTCATTCATACACTCCTTTCATAAACCTTTCCACGTTTGTGTTCGCGTTATATTTCTTTATAACTATAACTACATGCCACTCCTCTTAGACTGGTATGGCCTTCTGCCTCCAGTACAGCTGAACGAAGACGTTTGACTCTGGAGAGAAGGGAAAATATAACGAAAACGAAGAAGAGGAGAAGGAGTGGGTGGAGGGAGGTGGGATGGTGTGTTTGCCCAGGCGGCAGCTAACGAGCGGGGTTGTGTGGACAAGATACTAACGTTACCCGCTGATCACCACCACCACCACCACCGCCCCCTCCAGTGACACTCATTACTGAGGCCAGTGAGGAAGCCTGCATCCCTCCTCCCTCCCCTTTCAGGCCCTATCCCTTCCTCACTACCATAACCCTCATTACGGGGGTCAGTGAGGAAGCCTCCACCCCCACCCTTCCAGGCTCCACCCCACCATGACCCTCATTATTGAGGTCAGAGTGATAGCGCCTCCACCCTCCTGGCTCCATTCTCGCCACTCATCTCGCCCCCGTTGCCCTGTCGTCCCCTCGCGAGAGTGTTATTTCGTCACTTCTCGTCCAGCCTTTGACCCCTCGACCCTCTCACAACATCTGACCCTCAACCCTCGATCAGCCCTTGACCCTCTGATCTCAAGGCCTTTGACACTGAACCCTCCATTGGCCGATGACCCTTATCCTTCGGTCCAGCTTCTTGCTCACATCCTTCGTCTGATATGTGACTCCCATACTTTGTCCACCTCTCGACCCTTGGCTAATAGACATAGAAAAAGAGTGGTATTAAACGGGGAAAGGCATTTGTCTGACACTCTGTGACAAATGGATTACCACAGTTAGTTCCAGCACCCAAATTTCTATCATCTGCAGCAGTGATCTCGAAGACGGACTCACCGACATAAAGTCTCAGAATCTAACCACGATACGACATTGGGAAATGAAGCCTAAACAAATGAAAATTTTTTAAGGGTTCAAGGAGAATTGAACAGAGTGATGAAGTGGTTAGAGACAAGGCAAGTGGATTACAGTGTACATGAGTGCAAAGTAATACATTTTGGTGATAATGAAACTGAACACGAATATTATATATTTAGTAGGCTATAGTCAGGAGCACAAGAAAAGAAGGCAGTAATAATCAGAAATGACCTAAAACAAGCAAAGCACTTCATAGTCGCATGGCTGCACGTAATAAAGCAAACACATTGGACAAGATTCACTGCTAGAAGAAATATAAACTATATTACGAAAGACACGGGATTTTCACTTTAAAACACCCTAGTCAGAGTACTTTTAGAATATTTTGTACAGTTCTGGCCACTAAACTTTGCTAGAAACGGAGATAAACCGGAACGAATAAAAGAAAAAGAACCTAAAGCAATAAAAATAATCCCTTCAGACATCTTAGAATTATCTTCCCTAAAACAGATCAGACTCGAGAACATGCGAAAGAATCTCCCAAAATACGAAATGAATCGGTGATGTGACTCAAGGTAACTTCGTTGTCTGGCTTTCCCAAGTATCTCACGTCCATCCTTTTCATACGACTCTTTGAACCTCTGCCCTTTGTTTTCCCTAGACTCTCGCCTTTCGTCCAGCCCTTGATCCTAACCCTTCGCCAAGGCCATAACCCTCATTCTGCATTAAGACCTTGACCATCACCCCTGATCAATACTGTTTACCCAAGGGCTTGCTTTCTACTATTCGTCCATTCACTGACCCCTACTTCCAGCCTTTGCCCATTCCTCTCCTGGCCCTGCCCTTGACTTTTAACCTCATTCTAACCCTTAACTTTTGTCCAACGCTTGTGTCTCACCCTCTGTCCAACCACTGACCCTCAACTGAGGCGTAAGTGGTGGACAGTGGTACTGTTCTCATCCTGTAGTTCACCGTACGGTCGCTTGCGTCTCAGTATCACACCCTACGTTGTCATCATTCGTGTGCTGTTATCACCATCACTCGTGTCTCTTGTTTACCCTGGTTCACCATTACTCTTGTATCACAATCACCTCCTAATTCATCACCATCCCAGCATAATTCTCACACTTGGGCCGTCACTATTTGTATCACCATCATCTTATCCCGCTATCAGCAGAGAGTCGATTGGGCACCCTATGCTCATCCCGTGAGCGCAAAGGGATTACAGGAGAGGTCACAAAGGGTCTTTGTCGGACCCCAGCGGGTCGATAGTCATTACATAATTTTGTTACGAAGTTGGATCACTACTTAAGCTTTCATGGAGTGAATTTATCGACCGGACGTAAAAAGTGGATACGCTTTCATAAATTCAGGTATATCATTCTTAATAATAAGGTGTTGTGTCATCTCTTGCCTAGCTTGTTTGGACCTATCCCCGCATTATTAAGGTATCATTTTCACAGTGTAAAACATAGTGTTCTAGCGTGCTCCCTTACATCTGATCACAGATTTCATACTTTACTTGATTAACATTTCCAAGTACGCCCAAGCGCCAGTATCACCTACAGCCTAACCTTAGTTTAGCAATGACAACATCTTGCAGTCTGCTGACCTTGGTACTTTCTCCATACACATGTTTTACATGACGCATTTCGTGATGAAAAATGTGTCGATTAGTGCCTATTTCTTATGGGAAATGGGTCTACTGGTGCCTATTTACACTCGGTCATTTGCTTCAAACAGATCTATCTGTTCCTTCGTAATTACAGCTAAAAGACTCCTATTTGACAACTCAATGTTCTTTTCAACACTCTCTTTATTAAGTGCAGGTTTGGCTAAAGTCCCAGCTTGATCGTGCTCCCAAAGACCCGTGTGAGAGGGAATCAACAACAGTTTGATATGAATCCCTTGACTAATACTATTAGCTCGCATATCTGTATCTGGCTTCAGAGACTAGCATGTCACACCCTGAGCTCAGGGTAATTTGGGCAGGTAGTGAGGACAGAGAATCAGAGATAAAAGATCCGTCTGCGGTCATGTTTTCTGCAAACTCAAGAGCGACGGTAAGGCGGAGAGATCAGCTGTTGTCCCTATGGTGTTGTCATAATATTCTCGTCACTTATCCACCTGAACTATCACCCTACTGTCACCATTACCATGTCTTAGCATTTTCATTCTTATCGTGGCAATATTACCTGTTTTATTACCATCTCTTCATCATCACTCACTGCCATCATTACCTCTACTTATTATCCATGTCGTCTTCACACATCTCGCCCCATCATTCTTTCTATTATCTGTCATGTCACCATGTCACAATCAGTCCCTTGTAAACATCACTCCTATCACCATCATCTATATGTGACCATTAATTTGCCAGCCTAACCCACAACCACCACCACTCGTCACCATTATTTTATGTCACTATCCATCACTATGCCTGTTGCCGCTACCCTTGCGTTTCGGAAAGGAAAATAATAAGGCTTTCCTAATGTCTTTTTGTATGACTGTGCATTTTACCGTCCTGTATCTTATCACTGTATTACTCTCCTGCAGCGATTACAATGGTGGGTGTTGTGCCTCGGTTCTTTCTGAACCTGTAGTGATAATGGATATAGAGGCTGTGATTTATAGGTGTCCTCTTCATGTAAGGTTAACATTTTCTCAAAAATATATTTCCTGGTGCTTCTACGTTGGAAATGGGTCGGTAAATCTTTGGGTGAGCATCTGGCATTCGTAAATTTTGGTATCATTGTTACCCAGTCTTTTTCAAACTCAAGGGAGGAAAAATTCCCTGTGCTAAGCATTGTGATGTACGTGTTGGGAAGTTAGTGGAGATCATTACATGGTTACATGCTGATTTGATTCTTGTCTGTGTGGCTCATTCCCTGGGCTGTGTTCTTCGCTTCTATTTCTGACGGCTGTTCGTAGTTCTGGCACATCAAATCTCATGCAGAGACGTGTGTTAATATGGGTCAGCTGTGTCGAGTCTCTGGTCTGATGTGGGATTTCCTTTTTTTCTCTATGGGTCAAATAATCAGTAACATCTTTTTCTTGGGTTTGTCATGACCTAAACTATACTTTACTCAGGCGTGCGTAATGTTAAGTACCCACTCTACCTGTTCCACTCTCTCTCCTTCCTCTTGCCTTTCTTTATGAATCCCCTTCCTTTATTATTCTCTCTCTCTCTCTCTCTCTCTCTCTCTCTCTCTCTCTCTCTCTCTCTTTTACTTTCTCCTTAATCATAACAGAAGTGAATCCTGGATGTTCTGGGAATTGTCCATAAAGGAGATAAAAGTTATCAGCTGACACACTACCAGACTACCAGACGTCCTCATTTTGACTGATGTGTCATTTCCTGTCATAGCAGTGTAGCAACTGAGGGGTCAAGAGTGGTGAGGTATGACAATGTAAACAGACATATCATAAAAGTCAAAAGGATGAAGGAAAAGGAGATGGGGAAATGAGGAAAAGGCAAAAGAAGAGAAGCCAAAGGTACATGGAAATTTTCGTCAGCCGAACAGTATACCACCCAGACCCAGATAGAGAAGAGTAATACGTAGGACACCTACTATAGTGCTATTATGCAACCTGCAGGATAAGCTTGATTACCTCAACCCACTACGAATCATCGTTACGCTCTCACTGCCAAGAGCAGGAAGTTCAAAGTGCGAAGAGGAAGTTACGAGTTTTAAGTCTCTGTCCCCAAAAAAATCTAAGCACAAGTTCAATCATTTCTGTGGATTTGTAAGATGTTTTTCAAATTGGTGAAATAGTCTCAGTCAAGGAAATACTCTTTCACGAATCACACGTTCACTAGTTCTTCACATGTCTCTGTACACCTTCTGGTGAAGGTTGGCGCGTTATTCATAATCCTCATGTTCCCTCACCTTCTACACTCATACGTATTGTGTTACTCATAATCCTCACGTTCACTCACCATCTAGCACATATTCTTTGATGAATAAGTTCATACCTCCAGCAGGTACGCAAGCGTGTAGTAGAAGGTAAACACAGACCCCCAGACACTTAAACTGAATGCTGTATTTGTATTCAACGAGGCGTGTGCACCTTCCTTATGGTGGGAGCTCCAGTCATGGGTAAAAGTCTTCATTAACCCAGGCCTTGAACGGAACCAACATGCATATACGAGGGGGAAGACAATGGGAGTATTGGCGTATGGTGTATTTATGGCAAAGATACGAACTTTAGCTGGGTAACTTATTTGTAATGGGGGAGAAAGTAAGACCAGCAGTCTCCTTTAACTTGATGCGTAAGTTAATTTCGAGCATCACTTCGACAATCCTAAGTCAAGAGAGAAGAAGTACTTCCCTTGGGCGGCTGCTGTCTACAACCTACTGACACGGAGGGTGTAAGATGGTTCCACGTTTATATGTTTAGACGCCTGTTCGTATGTCTACGTTTTATCACAAGTCTCAATACATCTTTGTGTTAATATGTACGTTCTAACCTCATGCTCACTGTATTTCCCCTCTTTGCTCTGAAAAAATATCGAAGAGTTGATTCCTCTCACAATCGCTGGCTGGTAATAGATATCGCTAAATGTTACATTTTTTGTTAACTTTGCCTCGGGTTTTTAACCTTCAATTTGACTGACGTTCTGATGCTGGCAATAATACCACGCTCCTGACAACTAATAAACACTTCCAGTGTAACTCTTTTCCTCTCGGTTCAATTTATCCCTTCAGTGTGACTGGCAGTCCAATGCACCGCAGTAATTCAGGCATTGAATTTGTGCCCAGCAACATTCACTCTGGTTTTATTCGAGATGTGAAATCTGTTTACTAATTGGTGTATCCACGGAGGGGATGAATGCGCACTGGGAAGGAAGGTAGAGGCGTTGAGCTGGCTGTTGGAGAAATCCTTATCGTATGTAATCCCATGAGTATGACGGTACGACCTTTTGACAAGACGGTACGACCCATGATCACGACGGTACGACCCTGGCGTATGAATGGCCTGGTCTCTGACCTCGCCCTAACAGGTCAGGGCCAAAATTCAGGTCCTGGAATATTTAGTGGTTATACCACTGTGATCAAAAGTCGTAAGGTCGTGGTTAAGGGTTGCGTCATTACGTTCAACGGGGTTTAACGACCTCTTTATCGCTATCGTATGTTAAGCCAGTCAGTGTGGCACTCATTAACGAATCATTTGTAAGAAAATAAAATCGGTAATCTTGTCGAACAGTCGCGTTCTTCGTGACGTATTCGCCAACCGGATTATCCCAGGATTACTAACCGTTGTTCTAGTTCACGTGAATGTGGATAGTCGACGAATATAAACGTCATTAACCTTGGGCAACATTCCTAAGTCTTCATTATCATCATCACTAAGTTAATTCACTTTCTGGATAATTGGATGACCGTCTCTCAATCAAGAAAGATTCCCCATGAGGTAGATGATGCCCTCGACTTCGACCATGAGGCTAATCCGCATCCCCATTCCCCATCCAATCTCCCGGCGGACGGCACCTCCCCCCACCCCCCTTCCCCCTTTCATCACGCCTGCAGCACACCTGGCAACTGTCTGTTTAGCAGTTAAGGGCACGTAGCCCACGTCACCAGCGCTCTCGCCACCACACGGAGGCGACCTGACTACCGATCTTCCAAAGCATTTCCACTGTGTTCTTCTGTATACCTACGTAGTTTACCTTATACTAGTATAGTTTACCCGCATGCTGGTATAGTTTGCCTGTACGTGTATACTGATGGAATTAACCTGTACACCAGAGGGCTTTACCTGTGTACCAGCGATGTTATATTGTGCGTCAGTGTAGAGCACCTGCATGCTAGCATAGTTTACCTTTCCGTCGGCGTAGTTTACCTACATGAAGGCGTATCTTCAGTACATTTCTGCGTAGTAAGTTACACACAATCTGGCTTAGTTTACCTAAGTTTACCAGTTTTTCAGAGTAGTTTACCTAACGAGTATCTTGTTTTTTCTTTCCCATTGTTATGTAGTATATCTGCAAGGTCTTCTGACGATTTATTAGAGGAAGGTATGGTTGAGAAGCGGACGAATCGTGTGAGATTATAGTCTTTACGCAAGGAAATGAGAAGCACATCTAAATGAGTGCGATGATAGTGCTATTCCATTAAGATGTTTGGTAAGGAAATACTCATAATTAGATAACACTTATGAGTGGACCAGCTAAAGAAAAAGTAATTAATCAAATTTTAGAGTAATGAATGGATAATCAAGTTAATAATCGAGTATGCATACTACAGATCAATACGAATCAATAATAACCAATTCCCAAAACACCTTTTGAATATTCGATGCGATATACTTTGTGGCCGAACGAGGAATAGAAACAGAAAACGGAGAATTACTATGATGTACATGGTGAGGTTAAATGGCGCATTATCCTCACTGGCCCAGCGTCCACGGGGGGAGTGGCGAGCGACACCTGGCGATGACGTCCTTCACAGCAGGCGCAGCTTGGCACCTCGGTCATGCGCGGCCTGCCTGCGGGTTAATAGCCTACGTGGTCCTCGTACCTGTCTGCCTGCCTCTCTCTCTCTCTCTCTCTCTCTCTCTCACTGTGACGCAACAACCGCTCTCCTCCGTCACATACATACCTCCCCCCCCTCCCCATTGGTCCCCCCCCCCCCGAGGTGTTCAGACCTCGACGCGAGACTACGCCAGCGGGAGCGATAAAATGGGGATGTTGCTCAACAGCCCAAGGTTAATGTGAGGCCTCCCGTGCCACGTCCTGGTCCTTCCCCCCCCCCCTCTTCCCCAGCCGGCCTGGGGGGGGGGTGGGTGGGGGGGGGAGAGTTCTGGATATTGCCCACTGCTCCAGCGTCGTATCTTAAAACGTGCACCAGTACCAAGCTCACTGGACGAAATAATCTTCCGTACTCTAAGTGTGAACTAGCGATGTAGGATATTCTTAGATGTCTAGCAAGCAGCTAGCAAAGAGCGCCTGTTATAGTTATTTTCCTTTTTATCGGCAAAATACAAACACTTAACCACCAAACTAGAAATATGAAACATGTTCTTAAGGCGTCTTCTTTCGCTGTGACCCATCCTCATTACTGTACATTTACTGGGTTGAATTTCAACCTTATATCAGACCAACTTTGGTGTGTGTGTGTGCGTGTGTGTGTGTGTGTATGTGCATGAAACAGTAATCACACTCACACCCACCAGCCTAAGCCAGATGCCTGTTCATCAACCAGCCCCAAAGGAAGGATGAACATCTGGGTTGGGTGTGAACCAAGTGCCCTGTCCGGAATTCGATCCCATGCGGGCCCAAGATTGAGCGGGCCAAAGCTAACTCGAAGACAATGACGACAGTCACTACAGCTGTGTGTGTGTGTGTGTGTGTTAAACCCATTTGCCTGTCTCCCTTTAAAGAGGTAGCGTCTGGAATAAACAACCACGCCGTCGAGGAAAATTTCATCTTCGCTTGGCTTCTTCCTCTGTTCCTATCTTTAAAAGTAATATTAAAGGAGGGGAAATGTTTCCCGTTCCCCGTTCCCTCCTCTTTTTAATCGCCTTCTATGTAACACAGGAATACATGGACAGTTTTATTTTTCCTGTATCACTTTGAAGAATGTATGTGAGAAATTTTTTAGAAAAACAAATAGATTTGTATGTAGCATATGATCTGGAAAAGGCCTATGATAGGGTTGACAGAGAGGCTTTGTGGAAGGTCTTAAGAATATATGGTGTGGGAGGCAAACTGCTGGAAGCAGTGAGAAGTTTTTATCAAGGGTGTAAAGCATGTGTACGAGTAGGAAAAGAAGAGAGCGACTGGTTTTCAGTGAAGGTCGGTCTGCGTTAGGGGTGTGTGATGTACCCTTGGTTGTTCAATTTGTTTATGGATGGGGTGGATAGAGAGGTAAATGCAAGAGTTTTGGAGAGAGGGGAGAGTATGCAGTCTGTTAGGGATGAGAGGGAATGGATAGTGAGTCAGTTGGTGTTCACCGATGATTCAGAAGTGGTGGCTGATTTGAGTGAGAAACTGCAGAAGTTGGTAACTGAATTTGGGAAAGTGTGAAAAGAGAAAATTGAGAGTAAATGCGAATAAGAGCAAGGTTATTAGGTACAGCAGGGTTGAGGGACGAGTTAGTTGGGGCGTGAGTTTGAATGGAAAGAAATTGGAGGAAGTGAAGTGTTTTAGATATCTGGTAGTGGACTTGGCAGCAAATGGAAATATGGAAGTGGAAGTGAGTCATAGGTGGGGGAGGGGGCGAAGATCCTGGGAACGATGAAAAATGTGTGGAAGGAGAGAACATTATCTTGGAGAGTAAAAAAGGGTATGTTTGAAGGAATAGTAGTTCCAACAATATTATTTGGTTGCGAGGCATGGGCTATAGATATAGTTGTACGGAGGAGGGTGCATGTATTGGAAATGAAATGTTTAAGGAAAATATGTGGTGTAAGATGGTTTGATCGAGTAAGTAATGTAAGGGCAGGAGAGATGTGTAGTAATAAAAAACAATAGGAAACAACATCGCCACCACCTGCGTCAGCGAGGTAGCGCCAAGAAAGAGACGAAGAAACGCCACATCCGCTCACATTCATTCTCTAGCTGTCATGCGCAGTGCACTGAAACCACAACTCCCTGTCCACATCCACTCCCCATAGACCTCTCCATGCCTTGATTCAGTCCACTGACAGCACGTCGACCACAGTATACCATATAGTTCCAATTCACTCTATTCCGTGCACGCCTTTCACCCTCCCTCATGTTCAGGCCCTGATCGCTCAAAATCTTTTTCACTCCATCTTTCTACCTCCAATTTGGTCTCCCGTCCCTCAACCTATGACAAATATATTCTTTTTATCAATCTTTCCTCACTCATTCCCTCCATATCTCCAAACCATTTCAACACACCCTCTTCTGCTTTCTCAACCACACTCTTTTCATTACCACACATCTCTCTTACCATTTCATTGATTACTCGATCAAACCATCTCACACTACATATTATCCTCAAACACTTCATTTCTAACATATCCACCTTCCTCCGTACAACCTTATAGCCCATGCCTCGCAACCCTAAGATATTCTTGAACTACTAATCCTTCAAACACACCCATTTTTGCTCTCCGAGATAAAGTTCTCCTTTTCCACAAATTCTTTAACGCTCCCAAAACCTTTGTCTCTTCCATACCCTATGACTCACCTCCGCTTCCATGGTTCCATTCGCTTCCAAGTCCACGCCCAGATATCTAAAACACTTCACTTCCTCCAATTTTTCTCCATTCAAACTTACATCCCTATTAACTTGTCCCTCAACCCTACTGAACCTAACAACCTTGCTTTTGTTCACATTTACCCTCAACTTTTTCCTTTCACATACTTTTTCCAAACTTAGTCACCAACTTCTGCAGTATCTCACTCGAAACAGCCACCAGTGCTATATCATCGGCAAACAGCAATTGACTCACTTTCTAAGCCCTCTCATCCCCAACCGATTGTATACTCGCACCTCTTTCCAAAACTCTTGCATTTACTTTCCTAACCACCCTATCCATAATCAAATTAAAGAATCATGGTGGCATCACAGTCCCCTGCCGCTGAAAGACCTTCACTGGGAACAAGTCACTCTCCTCTCGTCCTACTCATACATATGCCTTACACCTCTGATAAAAACTTCTCAGTGTTTCTAGCAGCTTACCTCGCACACCGTATATTCTTAAGACCTTTCACAAAGCATCTCCATCAACCCTATCATATGCCTTCTCCAAGCCCATGAATGCCACATACAAATCCATCCGTTTTTCTAAGTGTTTCTCACATACATTTTTCAAAGTAAACACCCGATCCATGCACCCTCTACCACTTCTGAAACAACACTGTTCCTCCCTAATATGATTTTCTGTGCAGGCCTTTATCCGCACAATCAATTCCCTCCCATACAATCTTCCATGTATACTCAACAAAATTGTGCCTCTGTAGTTTGAACATTCACCTTTATACCCTTTGCGTTTGGACAGTGGCACTATACATGCACTCTGCTAATCCTCAGGCATTTCACCATGTTCCATAGATACACTGAATATCCTTACCAACCGATCAACAGCACAGTCACCCCCGCTGCTTTGCCGGATTTCATTTTCCGCAAGGCTTTCACTTCTCTCTTCACCAAACCACTCTGTCATCAAACACATTCAACAGTCCTTCAAAATACTCACTCCATCTCCTCCTTACTCCATCACTACCTGTCATCATTTCCCCCTTGCCCCCTTCACCGATATTCCCATTTGTTCTCTTGTCTTTCACACATTATTTACAACCTTCGATAGCATCTTTTTATTTTCACTAAAGTTTAATGATACTCTCTTATCCCAACTCTCACTTTCCTATTTTTTCAGCCCTTTCCCATTTCCTCTTGACCTCCTGGCGCTTTCTCTTATACATTTCACAATCATATGCACTCCTTCCTTATAAGTACCGTCCAAACGTCATTCTTTTCTCTTTCCCTAACAACTTTACTTCTTCATTCCACCACTCACTACCCTTTCTAATCTGCCCACCTCCCACATTTTGCATGCCACATGCATCTCTTGCACATGCCATCACTGCTTCCCTAAATACATTACATTCCTCACCTACTCCCCTCCCTTCATTTGCTCTCAGCTCTTGCTATTCTCTACTTAATCTTTTCTGACATTTCTTCACGTAAGTCTCCTTTCCAAGCTCACTTACCCTCACCACTCTCATCTTCCCAACATTCTTTCCTCTTTTGAAAACCTCTACAAATCTTCACCTTCGCCTCCACAAAATAATGATCAGACATCCTAGTAGCTGCCCCTTTCAGCAAATTTTCATCTAAAAGTCCCTCTTTTACACGCCTATCAATTAATACGTAATTTAATAATGCCCTTTGACTATCTCTCCTACTCACATACATATACTTGTGTATATCTCTCTTTTTAAACCAGGTATTCCCAATCACCAGTCATTTTTTCAGCATACAAATCCACAAGCTCATCACCATTTCCATTCACAACACTGAATAACACATGCACACCAATCATATCCTCAGCTACCACATTACTCATCTTGGTTACGTCCACACACATTCAGACACCCCACTCTTAGCGTTCGAGGAGCATGAGCACTCCCCGCTTGACTATTTCTTATGTTCCGTCTTATAGAAGTTGTAAATACATATATTCTTTCTCCCTGTATTAGCCACCTCTTTAAGTAAGTATCGGTGAGAGAGCCACGATCGCCAGAGTTTACCCCACCTTCACACTACCTGCTCGATATGCTACCTTCCAACAGCAACAACCACCGAGTCATTACACCCTACCACATCACACAGGAGCTTAACAATGAAACTCTAAGAGGCATCCCACCCTGAACATGGCAAACCTGTCTTCTCCGTCATCAACCCTTCTCCTGTCAGTAAAAATTCTCCCGTGACTGGAAGTCTTCATATGTCTTCCAAAATCTCGGTCAACAAAAAAAGGCATATGAAAGCAAAGAGCAAAAGATACCTGGGTTCTTTTGAGGCTGTTTGCAATAGTAAAAGAGATTAGAAACACAGCGCAGCTTGGCAAGTGTAGGAAAGCAAACAGATGATTCAACGAATAATACTTATAAACTTTATACGTAACTGCGGTTCCACAAAGCGAAGGTGAATAATGTTGCAGTTGAGGGTATAATTGGTGCACATAGGGTATTCAGTGTTGTGAATGCAAAAGGTGAAATGCTCGTGGATTTGTGCGCTGAAAAAAGAAAAAACTAGTAGTTGGGAATACCTACCCTATCATATGGCTTCTCCAGAACCATAAATGCTACGTACAAATCCATCTGTTTTTCTAAGTATTTCTCACATACAATCTTCAAAGCAAACGTCTGATCTACATATCCTCTACCTCTTTAAAACCACACTGTTCCTCCCCAATCTGATGTTCTGTACACGCCTTCACCCTCTCAATCAATACCCTCCCATACAATTTTCAAGGAATACTCAACAAACAAATGCCTCTGTAGTGTGAACACCCCTTTGTCCCCTTTGCCTTTGTACAGTGGCACTATACATGCATTCCGCCAATCCTCATGCACTTCACTATGATCCATACATACATTGAATATTCTCACCAACCAATAAACAACACAGTTACCCCCCTTCTTAATAAATTCAACTGCAATACCATACAATCTCGCCGCCTTGCCGGATTTCATCTTCCGCAAGGCTTTCACCACCTCCTCTCTCTCCATCAACCCACTCCCCCTGACTCTCTCACTTCGCACACCACCGTGACCAATACACCCTACATCTGCCACTCTACCATCAAACACATTCAACAGTCCTTCAAAATACTCACTCCATCTCCTCCTCACTCCATCACTATCTGTTATCACTTGCCCCCTTCACCGGTGTTCCCATTTGTTCTCTTGTCTTACGCTCATTATTCATCTCCTTCCAAAACATCTTTCTATACTCCCTAAAGTTTAACGATACTTTCTCACCCCAACTATCATTTGAACCTCTTTTTCAAACTTTGCGCCTTCCTCCTAACCTCCTGCCATTTTTTCTAATACATCTCCCAGACATTTGCACTCCTTTCTTGTATGTATCGTCCAAACACCTCTCTTTTCTCTTTCGCTAACAACTTTTCTTCTTCATCCCACCACTCACTACCCTTTCTAATCTGCCCACCTTCCACCTTTCTCATGCTACATGCATCTCTTGCACATGCCATCACTGCTTTCCTAAATACATTCCTTTCCTCACCCACTCCCCTCACTTCATTTGCTCTCACCATGTGCCAATCTACACTCAAACTCTCTTGATATTTTTTTCATACAAATCTTTCAAAGCTCACTTACTCTCACTAGTCTCTTCTCTCCAACATTCTCTCATCTTTTATGAAAACCTCCACAAATCTTCACCTTCGCCTCCACAAGATAGTGATCAGACATCCCACCAGTTACCCCTTTAAACATATTTACATTCAAAAATCTCTCTTTTACACACCTATCAATCAGTACATAATCTTATAATGCCCTCGACCATCTCTCCTACTCACATACGTATACTTGTGAATATCTCTTTTTAAACCACGTACTCACAATCACCAGTTTTTTTTCAGCACACAAATCCACGAGCTCTTCACCATTTCCATTCACAACACTAAATACCCAGTGTGCACCAATTATACCCTCAAATGCCACATTACTCACATTCTCATTTAAATCACGCATCACTAATATCCGGTCTCGTGTACCAAAACTGCTGACACACTCATTTAGCTGCTCCCAAAACACTTAGTCTTTCTTCTCATGACCAGGCGCATAAGCACCAATAATCATCCATCTCTCCCCACCCACTTTCAGTATTATCCACATTAATCTGGAATTTACTTCCTTATACTCTATCACACACTCCCTCAACTCCTGCTTCAGGAGTACTGCCACTCCTTCCTTGGCTCTTGTCCTCTCACCAACCCCTGACTTCACTCCCAAGACATTTTCAAACCATTCTTCCTATTTACCCTTGAGTTTCATTTCACTCAGGGCCAGAACATCCAGGTTTCTATCCTCAAACATACTACCTTTCTCTCCTTTCTTCTCGTCTTGGTTACATCCACACAATTTCAGACACCCCAATCTGAGCCTTCGAGGAGGATAAGCACTACCCGTTTGACTCCTTCTGTTTCCCCTTTTAGAAATTGAAATACTAGAAGAGGGGGGGGGGTTCCGGGGCCCACCTCCGCCCCCTTTAGTCGCCTTCTACGACACACGGATTAATACGTGGGAGTTATTCTTTCTCCTCCTATCCAAAGGGATATATTTGTATATCATCCCTGGGAATAGGGGAGAAAGAATACTTCCCATGTATTCCCTGCGTGTCGTAGAAGGCAACTGAAATTAGTGGGAGCGGTGGGCTGGAAATCCTCCCCTCTAGTTATTGCTTTTCCAAAAGAAGGAACAGAGAAGGGGGCGAAGCGAGGATTGTTTCCTCAAAGGCTCAGTCTTCTGTTCTTGACGCTACCTCGCTACAGCGGGAAATGGCGAATATGTCTGAAAAAAAATGTACACATGTGGGTCTTCGGTCACCCTATTGACTTGAACAACGCTCAGAAAATCGTGTCTTGCTATACATCTGTATATGGAAATAGTATAAAATCTAAAATATCTAACACAGTTTCAGTGGTAATCTCAGCATCAGTTTAGGTGTGTAAAAACTGTTTCCTTTCGTAATCAAAAGAACAGTCAACTTGTGCCAGTTTGTGAGCAAGATCATGACCCGACCCTTGCCTGTGGTCACCTAACACATGGCTCTGGTCTATCCAACCCTTTGATAACTGGAACTCTGTCTCTGGTGATTATATTTCTTACTTGACCTTCCGACATGACCCTTATCTGACTGAGTCATGTGTCTACATTTCATATAT
>JAYMFT010402314.1:0-18820 GCA_038088735.1 Panulirus argus | reverse complement strand
ATATGATTTTAAAAATACATACAAATATATACTCAAACATACATTTGTTTGTAATTCAATTTGTTGATGATATATATATATATATATATATATATATATATACAGTGCCCTTCAAGGTGTACAAAATTTTCACAAGTAAACAGAGATGTAGTTTCCTCCAGTGTTACCTACATATCCTGTATAGATCTGGGACCTCAAAGCTCTCGCATTGCGCTTATCAGACCAAAGACACTGGAAGGCTGCTAATGCAGGAAACTTGAAGACATTTCGCATCATATAAGACCTGCTTATCTGAACCGGAATATTTCTGATCTAATTTTTCGCGCTTCATATTGCTTTTGGTAGGTAAGTTATGGACAGATAATGCTTTTAGAATCGTGAATGATTAATTAGGAATCGTTTCGGTTACCATTTCCTTGATTGTTGTTCAGGGTGGCATTACATAAAGCTGGTCAGACCTCGAGGTCCAAAGTGTATTAATTTTCCTCCTTGAGCATACGCCAGAGCGATGATGGCAGTTTGGTGTTGGTGGAGCGTGCCTGTGTTGGACCGGCCAGTTTCATACGAGTGTGACGGGGCCAGAGTAGGCCACCACCACTGCAGCGGCGGTAGCAGGTTTAGCTTCATCTTCAGCTGCCCGACACCACATCCTCCTCTACCTCCAGCATGTGTGTGTGTGTGTGTGTATATATGTATTACCTGGCGTTATCCCTATAACACCTGTGGCCAATCAGGCCCCTACCTGTGTTCTCTCCACCTCACCCGGTGAGTTAACGTAGAGACTGAGAGAGAAAGAGAGTCTTTACCACCTCGTGTAAGTCTGATTTTTTTTTTTTTTCCTATTGTGTGGTGTCTCTCAGGACCGTCAGGCGATGGTATGTACCAGTGCACGGACGCTTGGCATGAGGCCCGAGTCTGTCTGTCTACGTACACAGCTCACTATGGTCCGTGGGGGAGGAAGGGGGGGGGGGGGGGCTTCCACCCCCTTGCAAAATAACGCAAGTTTAACTTCTCTGAACTTCTGAGAATAATCAGGAATAATTCTGGAGGATTATCGACTCGTTCAAGCGCGTGTTTCTTAACGGTGGTACAAAAAATAGTTTTGAAATATAATTAGGGCAAATTAGTATCACAGTTAATTTCGTTTATTATAGTAGAAAGTTCCGTTGGTGCTCAAAAAATAGAGAATTATTATAATCAACTTAAGTTGTGACACATACTGACGCGAATATTGCTGTACGCGACTTCATAGGCACTTAATTTGCTTAAGTTGCTACTAATGATCTACTTAGTGAAGTACATCTGTGTGAGGGGTTTTCTTGCCTACTTTCCTGAAGGATTAATATATTCATCAGAGCATATTACTAACTCCTGTGTTAGATGATGGTATTATCTACCAGCTGTAAGAACACATCTCTCTCACTCGTTACATATAATTACTTTACGACCTCACAATTTTGTTACGTGGTTTCCAGAGAGATATTTTTTGGGGAAGAAGATTTACGTGAACGACTTTGCTCGCCTGTGAGATTCTTTTACGACCGAGAGGCCCCCGTGTTAATGCCTGTTCAAACGACAGTTCTAACGATCACAGCACCTCACATGGCGAAGGAATATCCATCGTCTTTAAGAGAGTGAATGCCATAAAGGGAAGAGATGAAATGATCACACGCCTTACTTCGGTAATGTAAAAAAAGAAAAAGAGAAATAGTTAGAAAAGCCCATGGAGGGTGGGGGGTTGGGGTGGTGGCCGCTTGCGCATTTTCACAGGCCAGAAACTAATTAACTGGCTGTCGTAAAATTGGGGATATAGACTATAGCGTGGCTTTATGGATCAAAATTTAGGGAGGGAATTACATAAGAGGAGTCCGTTAATGACGCGAGCCTAAAAATACAGAAATGGATCAAGGGCACAGGTGTCCCTCATTAGTCTCTTGCGTTCAGTGGCGCGACCCTTGGTCTCGGTCGTACGAGCGACGGTTCATCACGGTCGTGCGACGCTTCAGCAAAGGTCGCACGCTCGTGAGCGAGTTCGCACCGTCGCGCTTTGTGACTGTACTGTGGCACTCGAGGGATCGTGCGGGCATACCCGAAGGATAGCACCCCTCTGCGCTCGAAGATCGTACGGCTCTACTCAAGAGTCGTACCGCAGTACTCAGAGATCGAGCTCTCGTACTCACTGCTCGTGTTCTCGTGCTCAAGAACAGTACCTTCGTACTCAGGGATCGTATCGTCATACCAGAGGATCGTACCGTCGTGCTCGAGGATCGTACCGTCGTGCTCGAGGATCGTACCGTCGTGCCCGAGGATCGTACCGTCGTGCTCGAGGATCGTACCTTCGCGCTCGAGGATCGTACCTTCGCGCTCGAGGATCGTACCTTCGCGCTCGAGGATCGTACAGTCGTGCTCAGTGGTTGAGTAGCCGTCCTCAAGGTGTAAGATAACTTGGTCACTTCACGTGCTGATCGAGTCCCCAGGCGAGATGTGTTTCCTCGATCTGGGGTCTTTGGGGGTATCGTGCCTTGGTAGTGGCATACAGTAAGTAGTTCCATTTCAAAGACTCGGAACGTTATCTTATTGCACAATTCAGTGGACGTCTGCGAAAAGAATTGTGCCTTAAGAAATCTAAGATGTAGTTCTATGGATGCATCCAGATGTGCGAGAGAAATTGTAATAACAATCAAGGGAAATGTTGACAAAGTGGCTATATCGCGTGGCGAGGACATAGTAAGACCATCTACCCAGCTCTATACGTAAGTAGAACAGACAGAGAGAACCTGCTGAGGACATTATTCCATTCCCTAATGCTAAAGCCCTTGAAATTCTCAATCTCAGGAGTGAACTGATATGATTTAGATAAATGGTGACGTGCAAACATGAAACGAAACCATCATATGAAGACTTTCACAAGCGGAAGACTAGGGCATCTATGTTCCTATGATGCGAGACACTACCCTTCAGTGGATGAATGATCCACCTCACACAAAAGCCCTACTCCACTGCTCCTCCTTGAAGATGGACTTTGTCTGCTCTATGTTCCAAGCAAAGGTGGTCGAGAAAATTTTTGCAGGGTGCCGTACCTCCAAAATTACCAGTGTCCACGGCGCATTGGAGATTTCACGAAGAACCTACCAATTAGAGATGAAGGTAAATACGTTCATTACTTATTCTGTGATCCATACGACAGGTTATCTTTTCTTTTTCTTACGTTCGAGGTTCCAGTCACGGACAAAAGGCCACATCAAGGCCGGACCTTAATCAAAATATGGGGAGGATTAAGAAAGAGGAAAAAAAAAAAAAAAAGACGCAGAAAAGTATTTACGAATTCTGGAGGAAGTGAAAAGATGGGTAGCTAGCAAGAGTGTGCTTTAATAGACTCTGTGTTTGCAGGCGTCTTTAGACAAATAACAGCTCAAACATTACACCCTGCGGGGAAAAATGAGTACACTGCAAAGCAGGAAATATAGAAAGGAGACGATAGTAGTCACAGGGAACGATAGTAGTCGTCGGAGTTTGATAGTTTTCAGATGTGGTCTGAAACGGAGCTAAGGCCAAGTCAAGTGGGAAAATAATGTAAGCAGATACAAATAGCAAGTCAATAGCGGAAGGCGATGATTTTTGGGAAAAAACACTTGGCCCCATCCTTGGCGGGGAATCTCTAATGAGACATTTGGTTACATGAATCCAAATCCAACGTAAAATAATACCAGTCGTCCCCTTGTCGCTCGACTCGTGTCTACCAATTCTTCTCTTCTCTTATCAGCTTTCCTTCTTTCCATCCTTCACCCTTGCCTCTTTATCAGGAATATGATGTGTGATTATCATTTGTGTGTTACGTGGAGAGAGAGTTTTACACTCGTGTTGCTTCGTCTCTTAACCTTGTATATATGCATCATGAATTACATCTATGTACGCATTATGCACAGAGAGTGTGTGTGTGTGTGTGTGTGTGTGTGTGTGTGTTTAGACCTAGAAAGCAGACCGAAAACCTGAATCCTCCGGCAGACATAATGACATGATCCCGCTCAAGGTATCTTTGCCTCGGTATGCAAATTAGATCGCCGGTAGGGTGTGGTTGGGTGGAAGCGTCCGAGAGCGACGTTACTCCCTATGACCAATGATTACTAGAAAATCCTACACAAACAGACAGGCACTCTCGTCTTTTGCTCCATAGCATAGCTCACAGCGTTATCTACTGAATGTAACTTGGTTTTTGATTTCTCGTTAAACTGTTTAGTTTTGAGAGTTCTCGCGTATCGGTCGTAAAGAGATACAGGATCATGTTCAGCAGGTCTGTATGAAGCCGGGCTTTATCGTACCTTAGATCAGAGCGCTGCAAGGCAGGAGAGGTCGGCTGATACAAAGTGAAGCGAACAGGGTCAGACGATACAAGCGGACAAGTTGAGGCCACGGTTTTGAAAAGACGATTTCGGAGCTCTTCGATTCGTGCTTCATTACCAGTATGGAGCCCCATTGGCGGTATCAGGTGTAGGTTAACTTGGGAAGACGCAGCGGGTGCCCGATAATGTCGAAATGTAATTCACCGGGTGTGGAAAAGACTGACAGTCAGTGGATGAGGCTAAGTTTGTTTTACCTTTCGTCTTGGCTCGCTTGGGTGGCCCAGTGTAGACTGAGTAATTCGAATGATTTAATGTACATTGATTAAAACATGTAGTTCCGGCCTAACGGACCGAATTCCGTGTACTGTGTGGAGAAATTAGGATTTTTTCTTGAGTGGGAACTAGTTTTCGTGAGAATGTCATTGGGCTTCGCGTGAAGACTGTGACAAGATGCAGGACGTCGGACCTGACCCCATCTGCTCCAAAAAATGGAAGTGGGAGGTCCTGTCATGGTAGGTTAAGTCCAGGTTCCTAGAGGCAACGGGAAATTTTCTAATGATCACCTCCATGAACTAAAAGAAGGCACTCCTCTTCATACACTATAGCCTAAAGGGACTGCAAATATTGAATGCACATGACCAGAACGCCCGGAATATTCCAGTGAAGGAGAAGCAGCTGAAGGAGAGAAAACTGACCCAGTAAAACTCATCCGCAACGAGAAGGTTAGACAAGGATGACTTCGCTGGGTTACACCGTGGAATAATGCGTTGGAGAATCTCCCTCACTTGCTGTAGGCAGACAGGAGGACTGTGAACACAGACAATATCCCAGGCAACGAGGCGACTCTACACTGGATAGAGAAGTGTGTTGGAGAGGATAAAATGAGGACATTAGGGATTTTTCAAACACAGTTATTGCAGGTGTCAGAGGGTCGGGCACGTTGGGGGCCATGTGTATATAGAGGGAGAGGTGGAAATTTGCCCCAAGCAACACCCAGCGAGGCATTGTATGGTAATGGTGACCGATGGGGAGGCGGTGCAGGCCAAATGTTCCAACTGCTCTGGGGATCATTTTGCTTGAAGTGGGAACTGTCCATATAGGCCTCGATCGAAGCTCCAGATATAGTGAGATTACACGAGACACCAGTTCTTCCCGCTCCACAATCTCGAACCTCGACCTGAGTGGGAATGCGCGTCAACAGCTTTATGTGAATCCCAGGTATAAGTTGGTTCCTCCAGATTTCCCGACAACGGAAGTTGCCGACGTCTCTTCCCAGAGGACTGCTGTCCAGTATCCTAACTCCTCTACATTGCTAGATAAACAATCTGGAAACTGTACGAGCTTTGTTGATACTGTGAAGCCTTTTCCGAACCCGAATGAACCTTGAAAAAGTTCACCGAGAACCAGACTCTGTTTCTCATAAGAAAACCACAACATTGGCATTCACTGGGGAGTTTAGAAGATAATATAGCGAAGGTCTTACAACTTGCACACAAGATGACTATCTTTTTAGAGGAAAGCCCGACTGAATCGAATGCTTCGGAGCAACGGGTCAAAATTCTACACCAGGCAAATGCTCATCTCCAGCATCAGAATTAAGGAATGACGAGAAAAATCAGGTTCCCAAAGAAATACATAAAATGTGACCAAATACAATTCAAGGAGAACATAAACAGAACAGTTAGACAGCCTCAAGAACAGCTCACAGTTCTCAACAGCTCAATCCAGACTGAAGCTCGGATGTAACTCCTGGTAGGCACCATCCACCAGCTTGCTTTGTCGTTGGGTCAGAAACATATCATCGAACCATCGACACGAACAATGATCGTTTCTCATTAACCCGTGCTACATGATTCAGCTACTTTCACTTCAGGTTCGGACGGGTTCGGAACTGGCTTCACACCATCAAAGAGCTTCTCAGCAATATAATGATGGACGACGAATGAGTGAATAAGTACAAGGATAAGAGAGTTCCAGGTCTCGACTGGAATACAACCTGGGCTATTTCTCAAGATGGTACCGTGGAATGGCAAAGTCAGCCTGATCAACAAACTTGATGTTTGTTGTAAAGATTAACCATTGATTTGAAATCATGAAATCTCTTGTTTCAGATTTTTTCTTTCTTTTTAATCTTTGTTCTGCTACCTTGTTGCTGTATGTGTTTTGATTATATGATCTGTTGTCTTGTTATAGATCTCACGTTTTGATTGTATGATGTTATTTCATTGCTGTAGATATCTTGTTTTGATGATATGGTCTGTTATCTTGTTACTATAAACTTATTGCTTTAATTTTAAGATCTACCATCTTGTTGCTGTAAATTTCATGTTCTGTTTATAGGAACTGCTGTCTTGTAGTAAATTTTCCCGTTTCGATATAATACATTTTCTGTCGAGAGTAATCAACCGATTCTTTGTTTGAAGCGCAGTTTCTGTAATGATCTGTAGCCATTAATCAACCGATACGATGCCTGAAACGTAGTTTCTGTAATGTCGTTACTAATACTGCGAAACCAAAAGCTTACGATGGCTGGATACTGATGAATACTTCCGCTCGCTAGGTGCTACAGTGACCATGGACTGAGAGAAGAACGAATATAATTAGTTATTTCCGGACACAGGAAGATACCTGGGTTCGAGGGGAAACTGTAAGGAGCTTATACAACCCTTAAGCAGAATGGTACGACCCTTGGATATGAAGGCCATCATATCCAAGGGTCGTACTCTCGATACACGAGGCTTATACCGTAGTGCTTAAGAGGGTCGTACTCTACTCCTCGCGAGTCTGATTAAGCAGGAATCCATTGGCACAGTTTTAGACAAAATCTGCTTCGGAACTCTAACCCAAGTTGTTTTTTTCCTCCTCAAGAAACAAAGCAACAAGAGAGGAGAGAGAAAACAAGGATCGCATACGGACAAAAGACTTGCCAAAAATGGGACTTGCTTTGTTTGATGTTCAAAAACTATTTAACAAAACGGTCATGCGCAATAAAAAATTTCCATGCCATAAAGTTTGTCTTCGCCTAATGTATCGTTATGTATTTGTGTACCCCATCATTAAACACTCCTGACTTATGCCACTTGGAAAAGGATCAGTCTCTCCCACTTGATATGCAAATCTGTGCAACTTATGTGCCCCCTAAATTCAAATCGATTCGTCACCTCTACAAGAAGTACCTATGGCGTAATCACGAAGTTTCTCTCGTGCATTGCTCTTCAGTTATTGTGTTAACACGAGAGTCCATAGTCTGACAGAGGAGCAGGTTGACGACGTAATGTCCCGCGTGCACTGTGTGTAGAGGCGAAGAGAAGACGGAGGGAACCAAATAATCAAACCGTGAAGATTTCTTCCCTCGCCTCAACATCTTCATTTCTTCTCATGATAATCGCAAGGTCCTTCATAACCGATCCTCGGTGATTATATAACCCCCAACCTAACATCAGAAAGGAGAGAGAGAGAGAGAGAGAGAGAGAGAGAGAGAGAGAGAGAGCATAAACACAGCATCAACAGTAACTCAACAATATGAGTAACGAATCCGGGCGAAATCCCAAGATTAACATCCAACACATAAAACGGATGTGCAGGTATAGGAGTGTGGGGGGGAGGGTGGGTCTGTAACTTGCAGGATGTGTAACTAACGTGGTCCTGTGTCATTACATAATGCTAACTCGTATGTTGCCGTACATTGCCTCGTAAATGAGGAGAAACCTGGCTCACAGTATGGAGTGGACTGTAAGAGTATGTGTGTGTGTGTGTGGCTGGGCGAGTTGACGTGTGTGTGTGTGTGTGTGTGTGTGTGTGTGTGTGTGTGTGTGGCTAGAAGGCGCCATACATGAAGCAGGAAACTTACACGACACAACACCCGTCCATGGTAAAACAACATACACCTGTAATACAACATTCTCCAATTGTATCCTCGAAACGGAGATGACTTTATGACACCAGCACCTTCCAGCTCACTTGGCTTACCCTCAGTCATCATTTCACCCTCACATACACAGAAGACGGTACCTGGCTTAGTCTGCTGTGTGTGTATGTATATATGTGTGTGTGTGTGTGTACACATACAAGAGTAAAGACACGGTACATATATACAAGGTTAAAAGACGGGGCAAAACGAGTGTAAAACTCACTCACTCTCTCTCTCTCTCTCTCTCTCTCTCTTTTCCCCAGTAACACGCAAATAGTAATCGCACACCAGCCAGGCTTATATAACAGCGCGACGGCCACTCGGCAAGAACCACAAGATACGAAGACCACGTGAAGACGGCGTCTGCGAAGCGCGGGCAGACGAAGAAGACTCGACAAAATCGTGGACAGCGATTCCCAAAAGAGCGAGAACACAGATACAACAGACCTGCAAGAGGCGCACTCGTTTGAGGGCCGAGCTATCAGTGTATGAGTGAATTGGGCGATTTCCTGAGGAGAGATTGCGGTCAATAAAAAGAAAGAAAAATGGTTAGGAGAGGGGACAAAGCCATAGGGATTATACCAGCCAGAGATAGGAATAGAAGCGGTGTACCGTCGTCAATAACATCCTCCCCGAATTCATCAGAGGAAGAGGATCGCCTGTGCATTTGAAGCATCTCATTACATATCAGGGACCCGTTACGGTACCCTGGGGGTCACCCGCTTGACCTTGCGTGATTTCCCCGGAGAGATAAGGCAGATAATGAGGTACTGGAGATATCTCAGTTTGGCCGACATGCCCTGCCTGACTCTGTCGACCCGCCCCGTGGGCCTTATCTCGACCCATGCCCGGCCCCGCCTACTTCCAGCCACGTCCCCACGGTGTAAACAGTAAAATGGAACTGGAGTGCGTCGCTTGGTTTTGATATTTCAATTATAGTGTCAACCTGGAGACAAGCGCGTCAGAACAAAGGAAAAAATAGACTGTGTAAACGATTTTCACATTATGATATGGAGATACGAGGAAGTGAAAAAAAAAAGGTATTTACACTTAAAGGTACACAAACATATAAAATGATGACAATATCCGGTTCATAAAATCTGAAATGATAAAGTATTGCTAATAAACCTCTTGCCGAGTGTTGCAACTGACGTCTCCCGTGTGTTGTTTATGCCTGGCCAGGGAACAGGTTCGAACCTCACCCGCCAAGTTCCACAGCTCGACCCAGACTCCCTGCATGAGAATGACCCGCTATCGTCCGTCCACCAGGCTCCTGCAGATGGCTCTCCCTTGATATATGTCACTCGATAAGGCCTATACGGGACCTGATCACCAACAGATCTTACTTGACTGTGTCCCAGAAACCGTAGCGCATTAAACCTCTAAAATCTGTGCATGTACAATACAATGTGACCCAAGTGAGCTCACAAACACGCCTTGCAGTATTCTGCGTACGATATACCGTTGGGTCATTGCAGGCCAACGGAAAGGCCGGCGAGGCTTATGCTCATGTGGGTGTGGTAGAGGTAGACCTGACTGAGGTGGACTGGGTTAGGTTTCGTTGGCTTGTGCATTGCGTTGGATGAGGTACGGCTTTTTTTGGAGGGGGCAAGTTTGGAAAAGTTTGGGTTCGATGCGCTGAGAGCGGGTTGACAGAAGTTTGGTTAACCAGGCTGGGTTGTCACGACTGGGCGAGGACTGCTTTGGGTTTAACCGAGATCGACTGAATTAATGAAGGTACTGAGGGTCGAGCTAGGCTGAAGGCTGGCTTAAGGTGACGACGGTGGAGGTTTTGGGGCTGGAATGGACCAAGTCGGTACGACAGTCGAAAGAATTCTATTTCGTCTGTGACAGTCACTTTCAAGAATGTTTAGTGAGCTTAGGTAAACTTTTTTGCGGGACGGTTTTAGCCTTTCTTTTTCTATCTAAATCTTGTTGTAGGAAAGAGAAATAATACCAAACAACCACCGGAAAAAAAGTCTTTATTCGTTGCAACGAATCCACCGATGTAATACAGAATCGGTGCGCCCCTCAAGCCAAGAATCACATTTAGAGTAAATAATGTAATATAATAAATCAATGAATAATTCATAAAGCAATAAAACTTGTTTCCATGCACTAAAGATGCACCCAATGCACATAATCGGAACGATTACGGCTTAAAGAAACTCGAAGGCATAACACCAAATTGGAATTAGAGACGATAGTAACCATATGAGCAAAACCAGCGTGTCATAATTACTATTTTACGAGCCTCTGCCCGAATGTCTAAATAATAGTGATAAGAATTATCTCATAGACGAGAGATGTGGTCCATCTTCACACTCCAGTTAAATGACCCGACATTAGATAACCTCGAACATGCTCCCCTTACCTACGAATAAGCGGAAGGTCAAACCAGTTCCTCTGTCATATTACGGTTCTCACTAAACACTGCTATAAGTATTAAACTTGTAGAATATGAGTACGTGCCTGACCAGTGTTCCCTAGCAAAAGCTGACGTCGTTCAGTTGTAATAAAGTTATAAGTCGGTATTCACTGAGGAATCATATGACTAACCACGGTATGAGCTACGCATTGGTACATTGAACTATCCGGTACGATTCCTGAGCACGTCGGTACCCCTCTTGAGCACGACGGTATGACACTTCGGCGTGATGGCCTGGCCATCGATTTGAAATGCAAAGCCATGACTCGTAACCAAGAATCGAATATTTGTGGTCACTAGGCTTTAAAACACGCACTGGTAAGGCCATGAGTGAACTGGCGTGGGAGAGGATTGGTGGGCAGTGACAACGTTACCGCTTCACAACATCCGAACCGCTAGGTTCGCTAACTGTCTCGAACCAACACCACGGGAAATTATGGGAGAGAGAGGCATTGTGGGTGTTGATTGCGTCCCTAAGCCGTCACCAGCGTCCCAAATTACGTTATTAGTTAAGGAGACCAACTGTGTTAGCAAGTATCAGAAGTTCATGGCTACGGAAGCATTCAGTAAGCTGTTCGCATCATACAAAAGGCCAAAGCAGGCTTCTTAAGTTTGGTCACCACAGCTACACAAACACAAGACACTGATAGAGAACGTCCAACGGAAGAACTTTACTAATACAAGAGCGGTGGATACACGAAATAAAATGCAGACAGCATACATGAATCTATGAGTTATAAAAATGCAAGAAAGAATGTGCCACTTTACTACACAGAGGCAAGGATAGAACATGGATCTTCAGTCAGAGAAAAAAACGTCTTGTATACATTAAACGTTAGAAACGATCTGATGGCAAAAGGATTTTTTTTTATATTTATAGAATAAAAAAAGTATGGATATGGTCTGCCTCCTTTTCTTAGGTAAAAACAAAAAAATCAAGTGTTCCCCGAAATGTCGAAAAAAGAAACAATCGATTTCAAAACAATTGTGGCAGTTCTGGTCATTAGCCCATTCAAACGCCACAAATATTGTACCTAAATATTCACGTACAATTTGGAGTGTCATCGCATTGTCACTCTTATCAAACTAACAAAATAGCATCAGAAGTTTAACAGAAAATAGCTCGAGTAAAAATTCTTAAAACTTCAGAAAGGGATACTTTGTTCAAATTCCCACTGCTTATCTTTTCAAAGTAAAACAGACTTTGCCAAAGGAAATAAGAAGTTCTAGGTGTACTGCTACTTATCAGTGTATCTAGAATGGAACAAAAGTTTGAAGAGATCTTTTAAGTGATTCACTTTAAGTTGTAAGCAATCTGTTATCATTTTTCGCTAAAGAATATAAAGGTATATCTCTTTCTACTATATACGGGGGAGGTCTTTAAAATCACGACATAGCCAGTGATGCCTGACAACACGTTAAAAAACAACCTGAAGAAAGACGAAACCAGAACTTTGTAATTGAACGTGCTGTTAGTGCTCTCCATTGCAGAAGGTAAACTCGACACTCCTCAAGATCTATGCGAAGCACAACGGAACAAAGATCAAAGAATAAGCGCAAGAAGAGAGACATATATCTGCAAGATTTGTCGTTATTCTAATCGAACCTGTCGCCAGTATCCCTCCTCACCAGAATAGCAAAGGGTACAAATTGCCTGCCGGCAAATATTAGAACGGCATGCAAATACCTGGATAAGGAATGTTTAGCAAGGCGTTTACATGCTAAAATAAGCCAAAACTATAATATTCTCCTTAAGTCTAGTCACCGTACTTGAAAACAGAGGCAAAAAGAATCAGTAGAGAGGGCGCACAGGAAGGCGATAAAAAAGATACAAGAATTGACACGCGCTGAATTAGATTTGTTCACCGCGGAAGAAAGAGGAATAACGAGTGACTTGATCACAACTTTTGAGATTTTGGTTTGGTCTGATAAAAGTCTCTGCGAATGGTTCTTTGCAAGATGCAAGTGGTAGTACGTCAAAAGGTCACAAATTAAGCGAGAAACTTATTAGATAAGATATAGCAAAGTACCTTTAGAGTACATGAATGGTGGATGAATGAAATAAACTGAAAAAAAAAAATTGAAAGAAGAAATTGTGAAGGTAGATCGAAAAAACCCAAGTTGAATAGCCGCATGACAGAAAAAGTTCAAGAGAAGGGGTCCCCATGAGCGTAGAATTTCCCCCTTCCCCTTATATTAGAAACACACACACACACACCACACACACACACACACACACACACACACAAGACCCATACAATAGTCTCACCATCAGATCGCTGAACCCAGGTTCAGTTTTAACAACAGGTGATGAAGCCTGAATGCACAAGGAAACCGCTCTTTTAATAACAGTACACACGCTTCCCGCTGGGTAAATAAGGAGGCCGATAATCGCAGCTTTCCGATCTCGTTAAAGATCCCAATAATCGCTGGTGCTCCAGGTATGGGCTTCCTTAATACTGTGATTACAAATGAGAGACGGCGGGTTCTTTAGACCGTGTGATACGGATGAGGAAGAAAATGGTGGGGGGTTCCATTACAATCAGGAGGAGTAAATAGAATCAATTCCCTCCTTTTTCACAAGATGGTCTCGTTACGAGGCAGACGCACGATTTCACTTGCCTTATCGCCGGACGCATTCGTAATCAGCCTTCTCTAACATGGCGTACGCTTATTTCTTTAACCGTCTCGCCGATACGTGAATATTTATCGTATTTGCGTCACGCGACAGAAAATACTCTCCAGGTGAGTGCTCCGAGCTTAGCCGTGCCTCATGGGAACATCTCTTGTCTCAAGGCTGATGATGGTCTCTCTCTCTCTCTCTCTCTCTCTCTCTCTCTCTCTCTCTCAGTAGCGCACGACAAGGATACGAGAGCTTTGTAGGGGGTTGGGGGATATGAAATTCAGGCCTGGGTTGCTGTACCAGGAAGTTCCGATACAGGTGTCAGTCGCATACCGGAATATACCTCACGAACACGAGACTCTGAATTAATTCAGAATCTAAAGATTTCCTCCACCGAAGAAAAGTGTTTTTCGAATCCATTTCCAATAATAATGGAAAAAAAAAACTTTTCCTCAATAAATCACGGAAATATAACATAAAAAGTAGAACATAACATCTGGCTTACTTTCAGTACCGTGTCTACGTATATTAATGGGTAACAGTTGATATAATGAAACACAGACTATTCATAATTATTCACAACCACCACAAGATGGCAGAGTTGTTAGCGAGTCTATCTGCATAAAGTATTGATCCCAAGCTCCATTTTCTGCCGAGTATATCATAAGGAGAAACTCATACCTAATATGAATCTAGTGACCTGTATGCCTGAATGTGAAACACAATCTAGAAATGAATGACGAGAAAATATAACTTTAATTATGCATGTTATTTATTACTGGTTGCAGGACCTGTTGTTCTTTACAAAGAAGTTGATAACGAAAAAAGAAAAATGCACTCGGAACGTCGTAGGTAAATCCACAATGGAAGCAGCCACCCGTTTTCTCCTTTCGCCTCATTCATCCATCACAGAAAATTAGTTTACCTAATTTGTTTTTTCCTTTTACGTTTCTTATACATTAATTTTTATCTCGGAACTGCGACGGCTTGAAGCAAATCATAATTATCATCTACCAAGGCGGAAAATTTATTTTTACTTACCGAGTCGTCAAGTATCTCTCTCTCTTAATTGAATTAGATTTATCTTTATGAATTTGGACAAATATGTAGATATGGGCTGCCACAAGCAGTTAGTTTTTTCTTTTCCTGCAATTTCCTTAAGCTTTTTACGTAACTAATAAAAGGCCATAAAAGAAAATTATGAAATCGCTCTTAAAAAGCAACTTGTACAGAAAAAAATGTGTGTAAGTTTTGGCAAATTAAAAATTCCCTCTGGTACATAACTCACATTTTTTTCATCATTATTTATGTAAGCGTCGTGAAAAAAAAAAGTTTCTGTGCATGATTTTCATATACTAAGAGCATTATGGAGTTAGAACCTTCCGAATGCGCGTGATATCAAAGTCACATGTAAAAAACTGGAAGATGACTTTAAACGTGTGTTTTTCCAGTCTCATTTCGTTAACCTAGTGCTTCATGTAATGGCAAGGGCCGCTGTGAACACAACTAACTTTCCATGAAATGAGAAAGTAATTTACAGGTAAAGTAACTATTTCTGGGATCAGAGGTGCTCTTTTATCTATTGTAAGTAATATCTGTAAGAGGAAAGATTTTCTTTTTTAACCTGATTAATCTTTGATATCATTTCTTTCCAGTCGTGATATTCTATTCTCATAGGGAATCTAAAAGTTCTCTGAAGCCAGGAGACAAGTGTCTTTCAAAGTCTCAGCCTCAGCTGGACATACACACGGTGAAAGAAAAAAAAGGATCCACCCGAATGAGTCCAATGAATTTCGAAAGGATCAACACGACTCGTGTCGGGAGTTGGTAAAGATGAATGCGAAAAAAATATTCTGATTATCACCGTCATTTCCATTGAAATATGAAGTTAATACGACATTTATTGTGGCAAATTGACAGGAAATGTAGTTGGAATCGATATACAATCAAGAAAGCAGGGATAAGAATGTGAAGCCAGACCAATCGGCACTTTTCAAAATCCTTCATCCGTAGTGTCATAAGATTTCACACAGAAAGTGGCGAGATACTTCTTTTTACCGCGTGTATATATAATTGGGTGGAGGCTTCTAATCAGTCATGGGGAGGTTCGGTCTCCCTATGAACTTGAGACATAAGATCCCTGGAGAGTAGTTCAGACAGGTTCACACGGTGAGCGCTGGTTCTAAACAGCTAATAACAGTACCTTCCATTTGAGTGTAATGCTGATCTGTATAGTTTGTAACGCACAGTTTCCGAAATGTCGTCATCTCCCGTCACAAGACACACACACACACACACACACACCTAGGAAGGTGAAACACAAATGGATGACGTAAAGAACAGAATGCTGAAATGGATTAAGAAATTTAGCAGCTAATGATTTCCCCACGCAAACTCCTATCAAGGTAAATGCACATGCAATATGTACAATATAATGAGCTATAAAGATTAATCTTCATTCCCCTTTCGGAACTAAAATGTTTACAAGGTCTATTACCCTTTAAGTACATTTTCTGTGTCTTGATTAGACAAAATTAACGATTCATTTATGAAAGAAACTGAAGTACACGGAGGAGGAGATAAGAATTCAGTACTAAACAGTGACAGACCTGTATGAAAATCAAGTTGGTGAAAAATAGATACCGAGGTATGAATATGAGGCTTGATAATTTCTAAGAATCTATGGGTGTAAAATATACCCGGGAGTACAGACAGACTTACGTGTTACTTTAGGTGCTGACGAAGGAACCTGTGCCAGAGAGTGGTTGATGAGGGAGACGTCACTTCTCCCCTTCCGAAGTAAAGAAAGTGACACATGGAAAGCAGGAAGAAAGTTCTGATGACATACCTTTTTTCTTTTCATTTTAGAAGAGACGGCACAGGCAGCTGAGGCCCTAATCAAGGCCATCCCATTCAATATATATATACACGCAAACAAACGGACAACTATAATTCATACGATAAAAATATTTGCAAAAGTACGTCATAAACCGAAAGCTGTTTCCCTGCAATCTCTTCGTGTCGACCCCAGTTTCAATCGTAGTAAATGATCAGTGAGAATTGTTGTCAGTAATGTCCGCAAATTACCAAAAGCGTACCGTATGAGGCTTCGTAAATGTCTAAACCCACTTTCCTAACAATAAATGATTTTGTCACGCACAACGAGTCCCTTTTACTCCCTTAATCCCCATTAACCTCTTAAGCACGACCATACGACCTTTGAGCACGACTATAATACCCTTAAGCACGTCGGTATGACGTCTGAGCACGACGGGCAACCCTTGGGTGTATAATGCAACCTGCGTGTGTGTGCGTGTGTGTGGCGTGACCTGACCCCCTCAAGGTGCCATCATACCCGATGGGTCATACCGTCGTGCCGATAGGGTTACAGGCGTGACTCGAGCATCGCTGGATCCCCTTCCTGCGGGTGCTGGATCCCGCAACAAATCACCGGTCCCGATTCTTTTTTTTGCTTTCCATTATTGTAACCTTATAGGGCCTCATTACCCACCGGCTGCTGCCATTAGCAGAATCTTTACTTAACTGGGGCCGTCATTACGGGGAGTGTTTATTTACCCGGGGGTGTGATTATTCAATTATATCGTCGATGTTGGTCTGCCATACAGACGGTATCGCTAGCTAATGGTCGCCCAGCGTGGGCCGTAGCTCTCGCCTGGTCATGTAATCTGGCCATCGCAGAATCCCATCACTTGCTCTTCTATACCTCTGTCTGTCTGCTAGCGTGTGTGTGTGTCTGTGTGTGTGTGTGTTTCCCAGTTTAAGTGTTTTCTCTATACTTTTATTCTGGTTTTTCTTCCCTTAGCCTGCACTGCATACAGATTAGCTAGCTATAAGGAACTCTACCTTTCTTTGGAGTTCTACAGCAGTCATTGATTTAGTCCCTACACCACTGTGGTTCTATATTTTCATATGGTAGACGCCAGCTTCTGGCTGGAGTGTGGCTACGTTTGAATGTAACAGAACGAGTCAGGTGAGTTGGGTGTGCTGCAGATCAGACTGCATAATGAATTTTTCTCGCTTCCTTTTCACTTGCTGCATTATACTATTGTCTGATTTATTCGCGCTTTCTTTTGTCAAAAGAATACCATCAGTTAACTCCAGTGCAATTCAAAATGATATATATACATAATCACATTTGCAACAGCATGTCTTTTCTAATCATTAATTTATGCTTTAAAAAGGCAAGACATCCCTACCCATATTCTCTGACTCTGCAAGAGTAATGTATATGTAATCTGCCAAGATTCCCAGGTCAACCTCAACTAGCAGTTCCAGAGGCGCGTTGCCCAATAAATTCAACGCTTTTTTTTTTTTGTGGCGAAAATCGGAATGAACGTCTCTGGAGAACTTATTCATTTGCCTTTTCAAGAGGATCGGACTACAAATGGAGCCGTGGGGTCAATTTCTCATTTCAACTTCTGAATTATTTACGACCTTAATGTTATCTCCTTGACCATCTCCTCCCTTGTCACCTTTGCTCCTCTCCTTTCCTTTTACTGATTTTGGGCTGTGCCTTCCCCCTGGTAGCTCCGGTCTTCTGTCTCTCTGTCTGTCTGTCCCACTCGCTGTTTTTATTGTCCTCTCGCCCTCGGATTTACATAGAGACTGAGTATTTCAATATTTGTGGAGATCCCAGTTTGCGAGTGTCAGGCGTTCGTGTGGTAAGGCTGCGGATATGTCGAAAATCTGACTAAAAACACAGGGGCGATATTCTTATTTCCACTGTCGACGCTTTCTAGAAAATCCTTGAAGGTGCAGAGGCCTCAGCCCGGCGTCTGCCACCGGGTAAACTTTTAATGCGTTCCACGCTATGCGGCGTCAGGCAAATTGGCAGTTTAATGTCACGATGGAGAATTTCCCAAGCGGATCTCTCACTCGCGATGGGTCTCCTGAGAACCACCACCTCTGGGACGGCGACAATGGCCTCCCGTACCAACAGATGGCTGGCGACAAGGGTTCGGCTCCTGCTGGAGCGAGGGTGTATGCTAATTGCTGTCTACTGGGGTGAAATCTTTAGCTACCGTGGGTCTGTGATGGGCAGGAGGTACCCAAGCCTGGTGCTGCTGCTGCTGTGTTGCTTGACCTGTGGGGCGAGTGAGCTGGATGTGGAGAAATAACCTTTCCACATATCTTCCTTTGTGTTTCAGAGATGTCGCGCCAGATCCTTCTGGGATTACAGCTTCCGTCTCATACAGCGCACTAAGAGCAGTACAATAAATGGAGGTGTCGCATCGTGTTCATTCCCAAGTACGGAATATACAGAGGTTCATTATTTATCATTTTAAACTAAAAATTAAAAAGTACGAATTTATCTCAGTGGGGTACACAAAATCTAGTTAGGTTTAATGCCTCCAAGACCCAATTTATACCTCTCTCACTACCGAAAGCTCCTCACAAATCTCGTATCTCCTTTGACGGTCCTGTAATTCCACCTCTTGACTCAATGAACATACTTGGTATTTCTGTAACATCCAATCTTTCTTGGAAACCCCACATTA
>JAYMFT010402313.1:0-34063 GCA_038088735.1 Panulirus argus | reverse complement strand
TCACATGATTATTGTGTGGCCATCGGGAACTCAAGGGTGTGCCGTTTTGATAACTGCTTCTTTCCCTACACGTCGAAACTTTGGAACTCTTTTACCTTCTCATGTCTTTCCCAATAACTATGACCTAGCTCATTTCAAGAGACATGTTTTTCACTTCTTCAAAAATTTGTAAATACTTTCCCTGTCTCTTTTTTCTTTTTCTCAATTCTCTATATTTCAGTTAGGGCCCGTACTTGATGTGGACTTTTGTCCGTGACTGGAGCCTTCAACATGAAAAAAAAAAAAATATGTTCATGGCGACAGGTTGCCATACGTATGATGTTTCACTTTTTTTTCTATGAAGAATTTACATAGCAGCCATATCACCCTGTGTTTTTGTGTGCTTGTTTGCATGAATGTGCTTGCGTACGTGTGTGCGTGTTTTGTGATCAACAGTCACGAGAATGTACAACCAACAACTTACTTCTGTGGTTAGGAACCATGGTGTCGTCCTAACCTCCGTCATTGGTGGCGTCATGGGACATCATCTGTAAATACAAGGGACGCTCAATAAAACATATCATCCTCTGCTGCACACAATTCACGCAGCAGAGGATGAAACTAAAGCAACACTTACAAATAAAAAATAAAACATTTACAATAGAAAGTATACTCGGAGACAACCCGAGCATTATTAATCAACTGATGATCTTCCTCAAGGAAACTAAACTAAACAAGATGTTATAAGGTGGAAGATCGGCTCCGCGCTGCGGTGGGCCGGGAACGGGGTGGTCTCCCTCCACTCTGGGGCTGGGGTTGTGGTGGGTGACTGTGTCACTCAACACACTCCTGTTCCCGGGTGGAGTGGGAAGGTACCGCGCTGGGTTCCATGGTGGCGCCGGGCTGGTGGTCTGCTGATAATATTAAATTTCAATTTATATATCATGTACGGTGAAGGCCTATCTCTACCTGTCCTATCTCCTTCGTAGTCCTTCTTTAACTACTGCAGTGGGTGCAGTACCGACCGGGCGGTTCTGCCGTCATGTTGGTGCGACACCCACTAAACATTTTCTGTAATTTCCTTATATGTATATTATTTATAATTTCATGTATGAATATTTATTTAACTAGGGTTAGGATGTGTTTAGCTTAGGCACAAGACAACAAAGTCTAGATCAAATAGGGTTGCAGGCCCTATGACCTTCGTTATAGGTCGCTCTCCGTAAAACCCAACAAAGGAAAGGACATAAGTAGTTGTTGAAACCATTTTTTTTTTTTTTCATAGTTTTTGTGCCCAATGACTGGACCAGTGATACGGGTTTAGAAGGTTCTCTTGCGCTTATTGGCAGGATTAGCACTCCTGAGGTAATTGCTTCATTGCCACTTGGTGTACCTTTATTTATTGTGTCTATAAGCTTGTTCTGCTAGTGATGTTGAATCCCCAATTCGTAATTTCCATTTCGTGATCTTGGTAAAAGTCTGCACATCGTATTCTGAAATACGTAATATCTTTTCCCATCTTCTTCTGAAGGTGTGCTCTTTTTCGTTGTCTTCCTGTAATTCTATAGCATTATTGACCTTTCGTATATGGTAAATCTTGGGTCCTGTTTCTATGAGTTTTTCTGCCGTATGTCAAAAATTTTTAGAACTGACTTTTATATCCGGTTTTTTGTTTAGGCTGTTAACGATAACGTGTGGAAAGATTCGCCAATAATAAGCTTGGCACGGGCTCTTGTCAGTGACAGTAAGTTCTTGGGTTTACTATTAGTGGCACATGTAGTAGGGTGTATTTGTATGGGATGATATTAATGGAGAAGGTCGAGTGTGTGTGCTCGGGGTGTCGCTACTAGCACAGGGTGGCCTAAATTCACTCGTAGTGTAGTGAGTTTTTAGGTGGATGTGTGTTGTGTAAAATGTGATAAATTGCTTGGATTATCTCAAATAAATTCAGTTCATCGTTATACCTATTGTGTGTGTAAAGATTCGTCAAGCCTAAGCTTGGCACGAGCTTTTGTCGAATGACATTCTGTTCTGATTATGTATTCACGAGCACGTGCCAAACTTAACTTGGAGAAACCTAACAAATAAGTATTAATTATTAGAATTTTTATTTAAACACCACGAGCAAATAAATTTGACATTTACACACCAATATCCCTTTAATGGGTTACAAAAACTCAATCAGAAAAATTATGGTATCATAAAAAGGTTTGGTGGTTTAAAGGTTTATTGTGCATCAAATACATTCATACATACATATAGCTCATAAACGGATAAAATACACAAAGTGGGCACCCGCTCGCAGGTGGGGAGTAGGAGGTGGTGGGTCGCGCGGTGGTGCGGCAAGAAGTGCTGCTCGCCGGTTTGGGGAGTTTGTGTTGGGGTGGTAACTTGCTGAGGCGTGGTCAGCGGGGCGGGGTTGCCACCCTGAGCACTCGCAGCATCAAGTCAGTGGGGGTGTGGCGGACGAGGGCAGCCCTGGCCTCGCGGCTGCTGAGGAGGCCGCCACCTGCAGGCTGGGCGGGTGGTGGCGGCGCTGGTCTGACGGCGGCGGTGGCTGGGCAGGACAGAAGGTAATGATGCAGCAATTTGTGGTTGTACCTCCCGCAGAGGTCACAGTCCTACCCCTGGAAGCCGTCGTAAAGCTCCTCCCTGGTACAGTATCCCAGCCTCCCCAGGGAGCTGCTGTACGACGAGATCCAGGAATAGGAGTGCGACCACTGTGGGAAGCACACATAAATGCCAAGAGCCATGCTTAATTTTTATATGTTTCGACTGCTGACAAAATTAGTTCACACACCTAAGAAAAGTGATCTCTTCTACACAAGTTTTACTTCTGTCATGGGTATAAGGATGTGGAAGTTATACTTGTCAAAGACTGGCGTGAGGCCCCTGCGACGAGCAAGCGTGGTGAAAGTCTTCCAGTCTTCCTTGGCGACCAGCGAGACCAACAACACTACCATCTGCCGAAAAAATAAAAAACGTCGACTTTAGCAACAGATTAGAATGTAATTCTCTAGATTCCAGGAAAAGCAATATTTTTTGGCTTTCTTATTAATTACATCAGATAAAAGTCTATTTGGTTTGAAATAAGTAAATTAAGAAAGTCTTTAAATAATGCAATATTTACATAATAAATATAAAAGAAAAGTCAATTAAGATCTGCTTATTCTCTCATTAGAATCTGCTTCCTCTGCTACTCACGCCGCCTTGTCGGTGTGGTGGGCTAGGACGTTGCGAGCCACTCCATGTCCGTGCGTTCGCTCCCCGGCTGCTCCCCGGGAATTGTTCACTACATTGCTGGACGGTTACCATCCCCCTCCCCCCGAGCAGGGGTTGGGGTGTAAATTGTGCCACTGAACTTTGCCGGCCTTAATGACCCATTGGAGGCAGTCGATAGGCCTAAAACCCCAACAAATTTATGCTACTCACTCTGAACTTGATCTGGAGGGAAATGGAGGTGAGGATGTCCAGGTGTCCAGCATGGGTCGAAATGACCAACAGGTCCACGGCGGAAGTCTTCAGTGCTGCCACCGCCATGGCCCCAGCGTTGAAACACTGCACCTCCACCGTCTTCCCAAGACTGCGTTCCTGCAAGAGGGTCGTCCGGGGTCACGTAAGGTCACTTCCATCACCTCCAAGAATCGAAGGTTGAATTGGGGCTCCCAAGGGTCTGCTTGGTCCATCAGACCAACTTGGGTCATCTCGTGTTATTTAAGGTCAACAGAGGCTCTTAGTCACTAAGGTCACATGGACCACCTGGCGTCATGTAAGGCTAATAGAAGTCATTAGCAATCTTCAGGTGATCCCAAATAGGTAATGACACACACACACACACAGTAAACTCCATTACCCGCCCCCCAGGACGCACCTCTGGCCGTACATACTGAAGAAGGATGTTGTTGCCCTCTTGCACGTGGCGCACCACCTCCGGCAGGTTCTCGGGCGGATCCTGCAGCCAAAGGACGTCCTGCAAGAAGGTCCTAATGGTTATACATCTCAGGTAGACTCTGAGATACATCAGGTTAGTGTGAAGAAGTACTATCTCAAGCAATAGCTTGACACGTATATCAAATGGGATTTGTAGCAATTTTGGTCGGATGTTTGGGCTCTAAGCCTATCAACTGCCAGTTAATGGTCAACGTTAAGTTATAACCAATAGTCGAGAGATCTTCAACACCTTTAAGATGCACAACATGATGCGAAGACCATACACTTACGTGATCCATGTATCAAAAATGAGAACTTTATTTACTTTTGTTCACTTACATGTTCGAACACTTTACTGCATTAAAAAAAACTTAAGCATTCAAAATTTTTGGCTGATACGAACTTTTGATATGTGGAAAATTTTGTATCAATCTGTATATGGCTGAATAAAGAATTGTGTAAAAAAGCAAATGAATATAGTTTACCGCCTAAAAGATACAGTTTTCTTTGAATTATGAGGTATCTTAGAAACTGAATTTACTGAACTAGAGATGGGTGACGTTTATAAAGAGGTTTGACGGTTTTATGAGTACCATCATAGTTAATATTCACCAATATTCCATTCAGTTTCTTATTCTATGTTCCTACCGAATTTCTGAAGGATCTTCTAAGTACAGTAAATCAATTACTGGTATATCTTTCATTCATTTCTCAAGTGCGACTTCAAATAACAATTTTACACATCGAGACACCTTCCTGTGACTGCTGCCGGGGGTGGCGCAGGCGTTGATGGAGACGGAGGATCTGCCGGTAGCTCGGAGCTTCTGGTAATCACGAGGGTTGGGTTCCACTAGCAGCCCGCTGAAGCCTAGCTCCTGCTCCAGGAAGAGCGTCAGGGACATGAACTCTCCGTCCTTGGCGCCGATCTCCATAAAGGTGCCAGGCTTCTGTGGATAACGACTTCGTAAAGTAAGATCTTCGTCGGGGTTGCAAAGCAGGAGAGATAAAGGTAACAGGAGAAGAAGGTCCATGAAGCAGACTAAATGCAAATATGACGAGTAAATTGTTGAGATATATGGTAAACTTTGCTGTAGCGATGAAACTTAAAATTGTAAAAAAATACATTTTCTAAACTGTTGGTTTACCAGCATAACCTAAAAATACACAAGAAACACATTTGAGCCTCTCTACTTCAGATATAGATGTGGTAGACAATAAACAACAATAGTGTATGGGATGATATATCTGCGCCTCCTCAGTGAGGCGCAAGCCATCTTCTAACCTTGTACTGTTTGAAGTAGTTGTTGATGAAGTGGTAACCTTCGCCCCAGTAGCCAACGGTGGCCCAAGGTGGATTGTCCAAGGGGAAGGTGGTCTTGTACATCCCCCGGGGTGCTGGCGGGTCCACCCAGTGTTCCCTGATGTACAGTATGGCATCTTTGTCCAGTGTCTTCACTGGGCCTTTCAACACACCAGCCAGACATTCTGGTAAACACAGGGAGTATGGTTACTGCTTGGCTCCTCTCTCACTCTCTCTCTCCCACTGAGTCATTCCCAAGCCTCCCTTGTATTTCTAGAGGTTATGACCAAACGGTTTCCCCTAACAGAGTCTTCCAAGTGGTATGTATCGTGCATCCACTTCGTGTATGTGTGTGTGTAAAGTAGCTTGCTTATGGGCCCTTGACCGAGGTCGGGTGTGACATTACTGGCATGTCAGGTGAGTGGGCTCGGGGTGCCGTTACTGACACAGGTTGACCCGTGTAACTAATGTAGTGTAAGGGGCTATTTTCATTCTTTAAAACACTTTCCCCAATACTGGTTCAGGGTTGGGATTAATAAATGAAGTAATCGTTAGAGTAATTATATCTTTTCGTGTTATTACCTAAAGACACACTCCATTCCCCCTCTCTCACCGTCTTGGCAGAAGTACTGGAGGCCGGAGCCATCGTGGAGGGCCAGGTTCAGGAGGGCGCATGAGGAGAGCGCCCCCAGCACTAGGAACTTGACGTATTTCCTTATCACCCACGACGCCATCCGTTCCCTCCGCCTCTCCGTCATCATCATCTGCGTGTGAGAGGCGATCTGGGGTCATATCAACTCATCAGTATCTTGAATACATAATGAAGTCCAGTGTGTGCACACAGCAGGCTTACTGTGCTGACAAAGATATAAAAAGAATGCGGAAAATAGGAAGCACAGTTAGTCAAGCTATCAAAGTAAATTAGATAACTATATGAAAATATGGAGCACATTTTTTCTGGAAGAATAAAAGAAGTATATTAGAGAGTTTAATAGAATCTGTCTTCAGCACATCTCGCCGCACCACCACGCGACCCACCACCGGGACACTAATATTCCCCACCTGCGGGCTGGTGCCCGCTTTGTGTATTCTGTTCATTTATGTGCTATATGTATGTACTACTGTCCATATGTATTAATGTATTGAATGCACAATAAACCTTTACAAACATAGAATCTGTCCGTAAACAGAGTGATTGACGAATTTGTTGCTAGAGCTATCGAATTTGGGTCTAGAAAAAAATTATCTTCATTCTTTAAAAGTTTCTGGCACACTTCCTCGGCTTTGGAGGAGGGAGGGAAGGGGGAGGGGGCGCTACATATCCCTGCATTAAATTTCGACTCACCATGTCATTACATAGGAGAGCCCCTGACATTTGAATATGGACACTGTGAAATCACGATCCTTAATAGCTATGAATATATGAAACATTACCTTAGCTACTGCAGACTCCACAAGTGCTCCACTACCAACTGCAACACTCACCCTACTGCATGTCAGGTTCCAAACACTCATCTATAATTAAAATTCTTAGAGTAAGTCCATTCTTCCTTTTCCATTAGACAGTACTTCAGTTGCGGAATTCCTCTTGCCTTGCAATCAAAATTGAACACTGTAGACAAGCAGCATTAAACACAACTTAGGAATTACGTTATGAGGTGACCCTCAATAGACTGGTTGTTAGGTACGTTTTGCCTGCCAGACGAACGATGATTTCCTAAGTCGCCATCGGAGGTGTGGTATTCATCACGGTTTATCCTGCATGGGAATTACTGCATATATTCATATATACTTCTTGAATGTATGCAGAAGAACCAGAACATAAAAATGAAAAAAAATGATGTTATCCACAAAATCAGGTTGAATCAAGTAGTTAATATTTTTTTTACTAGTAAGTAATCATCTCCTGTTTAAAGGCAGTAAGTAAAAATTGGTAAAACTGTACAAAAAAGATTAAAAAAATAAAAGGCAATTAAACCTACCGTGTCGTATAAGTTGTTGACGTGGGTTGAGTGGGCCCGCCAGCGGCATCACACGAGGATAAAAGGCGCGAAAATGTTCGGACGGCTGGAATACTTATGGTAATCATTCTGGCCTTATGACCTTCAGCTTTCATCAATATAAAGTCAAGGACAAATGCTATATCAATACATTCAAGGCATATAAGGTCGTACAGTTACCTTGAATACCTGAAGAAAGTGTTAGTTCATTGTCCTTCGACTCCTTTTTTTATGAACCATCAAACCAGTTTACAATACATTTTTTTATTAACTTGTACCGTCCTCTCTGTACTCTAGGATGATAAAACGATCGTTAACAGGATAATTAACTCAAAGATACTGAGGACTTAGTAGTCAAATGACTTTCTATGGGTAAGTGGTCGTTAAGGCCCAATATCCATGTAGTATCAAGGGCCAAATATACAGTGAGAGTGTATGGTCTCAGAATTATCTCGAACCAAGCAACAGACAGACGCTTACTATCATGACCTCCAAAGTTCTGTAATATCTGTAATATCTCACCTGTGTGTTTTCAGCCGAATAGCTGCTTGAATCCAATAAATCATTATTCATTTACATACACACACAAGGATGATGTTAATTAGATACATTAATTCTATTTTGTTAATGACTAAAAGTACTAAAGATTTACATTCCAATTTGGATATTAATTTATTTTCAAAAGAACACGGGTGCGATCCACATACACTGTTCAGTGCCTAATAAACAATGTTCCACCCTTTCCCGTCTATTTACATTTCATCAGTACATGTTAATTCATATATTCAAATCATTTTCAAACCATAATCAATACCTTTTATCTGTATTACAAGTATTCCTTAACATTTAATTCACTCTTTATTTTAAAAGGACAGTGTATAACATGCTTTAATATTCAGAAATTACATAAATACATTGTACATGAAAACATAAATGAACTAGGAATGTAAAGCCCTATGAACATAATGCACAATAAACCTTTACAAACAAACAAACAAACATTAACATTACCGGCGAGCAGTACATCTCGCCGCACCACCGCGCGACCCACCACCAGGACACTCCTACTCCCCACCAGCGGGCTGGTGCCCGCTTTGTGTATTTCATACATTTATGTGCTATATGTATGCACTGTTGTCCATATGTATGAATGTATTTAATGCACAATAAACCTTTAAAAATAATCAAAATAATCATTTACATTGTTTCGTTGACTGTTCTCTAAATAATTAGTGAGCTCTTAAAACAAAGATGGGAAATGGTTATTCCAAAACGAACGCTTGTTCTTGCTACGTGTTTAGAAGAGAATAGTTAATGCAAGGATCTTGGAGAGACGGCGGGGTCTACAGGTATGCAAAGGGTGGGCTTGTGGGTTGAGTCTGTTATTATTTGCAGATGACACAGAGCGGGTAACTGCAATTTCTGCAAGAACCACATACACATTGAGACCGTGTGTGGTCTGGAATTATCTTTCGACTTTGACGGGCTTAACGATCCTAAATCCCCACATGACGAACCATCCAATTTTCTGGCGACCGTGATGCCGCGAGACACAGACACCACGCACTTGGCGAATGCAATATGATCATGGCCGAGGCTGGATACGTATGTGCCTCTTGCCAACGAAGGAGGAGGCGACACTGCCGGACACTGTGCCAGGCGTGTGAGAGGTTGGTTAGGTTGTCGATTCTACGAATCCCGTCCTTCAAAAAATACAACTGCCCACTCAGATCCATCATGTGTGGCGATTTACAAATCATCGCATGTGGAGAGAGAGAGAGAGAGAGGAGTGGGAGGGGGAGGGGAAGGCGTTTCAACACATCATCAAGTGCTGGAGGGTACAAATTCTGTCTGAGGAGTTCTAAGAATGTGTGGAAGTCAAGCGCCATGGAAATCAATTAAAGCTAACGACACTTGTAAGACTAAACCATGAAGCATCATCTGCAGTAGAAGGAACAGATCAAGATCTGCAGAAGTATGGCAGAGAGGACGAACATCGCCGAGCGTCGCATCCTGGACGAGACCTTAGCGGCGGAGAGGCCCGGCAGCACGACCCAGTGGTAGGTGAACACCAGCGTCAACATCGTCGTCAGGAGTCCTCCCCCGCACACGAACCATACTCTCACACTGCCGAGACAGAATCAAAGAAAACTACTATTATCACGGTACCTGCTATAAACCTATATCATCCGCACGTTCCGACCTTGGAGTTGAATGGGATGAAGATGCCCCAAAAAGGCGAGGGGAAAGACGGGTGTCGTACCTCTATACATTCAGCGAGGCAGCCATAACTTTAAATTGGCTTCCTCCGCCCCTAGAGATGATAGGTATAGACCCCTTCCTGCAATCAGAGTGGGTCACTAGAGTGTGTGTGATTACCATTTGTGAGTTTGAGATGGGTAACCATTAACTGACTAGCCCCGAGAGGAGGATGAACAGCTGGGCTGGCTATGGGCCGACTGCCGCAGCCCAAAATTCGAACTCGGGTGGTGCCTGTACATAAATCATGGTCAGCGAGGCTAACCGTTCCGTCAAGGGCAGTCCACGTGTGTGTGTGTGCGCGCAAAAATTCGCCAAGACTAACTTACCTGAAGGTGGAATCATCGTGATAGAAGCCATAGTACTGTTCGTCTCCGACAGATCTCCTCTGTTTGATGTCTGCATCCTTCACGAGGCCATTTTTCTCCCTCTTTGCCCTCTTCGCCTCCTTCTCTTTCATCTCCTGCTTTTTCTTGTTCGTTCTTGCATTCTCGTTCTCTTCCCTCTCCCTGTTGCCGCTTGGTTGATGGGGTGGACGCACTGGTTCCCTCTCAGAAAGCCTCGAAGCGTCCCTGAGGGTTAAGAAAGCTGTTTTGAGAGACATAAATCACACACACACACACACACACTAGAACTCATGAGGGCCAATCCACTCCACTTCTGAAGGAGGACCTACCCGTAGTAGTCATGGAAGGGGAAAAGTGCGACCTGGTCGATGGTCCAGAGTCCCTGTAGTAGGTCGATTCGCTCCTGCTGGCGGGGGTCGAGGGGCAGGTCCTGAGGTTCTGGGAGCACCACAATCGGCAGCTCGTAGTGGCGGGCCCCCTCCACTCCATCCTGAAGAGGTGGTAAACATTCAATCTACTTCACACATCACCATCGACACTACACTCCCCTCAGAAATATCGTCACGGCTCAACCGTTGTATATTTTCTAAGGCAATATAACTTGACACAGAAAATGTAAAACGCCAATAATTCCTGATAACTGATGGGTAATTTTACAAGCACTCCAACTCACCTGGAAGACACGGAGGGTCCAAGACCCAGGTTCCATAGTGCCACAGGAGAGGGTCATGAAGGCAGGTTTCTCCACACTCTCTCCGTCCCCGTTGGGGTGCACGTGATCCTTGTTCCAAAATTCCGTCAAGCGCTGATTGCACCTGTAGTGTGACATAGCCCATTACAACGAGTGGTGTGACCTTGCCTCCTCACCCTGTGTTGTCAGCTTAGAACATTAGTAGAGCTCACTTTCTCTCCCTCTCTCTCTCTCTCTCTCTCTCTCTCTCCATCCCTACCTCACATTGCCTCTGGGATCCAGCATCTGCCCCACGATGTGGAGTGGGTCTCCCGTCACCCCGGTCACGTTCAGGTTGGGCACTTCCATAGGGGTGCCCGGCAGCCTCAACTTGGACTTGCACTCCGGAGTGACGCTCCGCTCCCCGACATGGAACCATAGCTCTACGAACACCGAGCTGGCGCCAGGCATCGCGAATGGCAGGGGCATGTTCGTGCTCAAAGCTGACCTGTAGACAGCACTGGATTTTAGCTAAGTGGTATGGGAACTGAGCTATGAGTATGGAGAATGGGGTTGAGGGGATTTATGTGTTACGGGTGATACTCAGTAAGGGGCTGAGATGAATGGGCGGTGTCATGGGAGGATTGAGGGTCTGAGACTGTAGTAAGGACGTACTGCGTGGGTGAACCAGGTGTTGTGTGTGTGTGTGACTGAATGCCACCAGCCCACGTGAATGTGAGGTAGACAGAAAAGACAGGAACCTGGGCCACTGAGGGGGGAACTTGTCAGCCACCACTAAAGTGCTGGCTCACTGCGACGAGCAACTCACTGATGTGGGGAGTTGGGATCTTCTGGCCAGGTGGTGGTCCTCAGAGCACGCAGGTGGCCGTCTGGGTAGCAATCACACGCGGGCCTCGGGGACACCAGGGTTCGAGCGCCACCCACAGTAGACCCGGCCTCGTCCACCTGACAACATAGAAAAAAATCGTTTCCACACAGGTTTTTCCATGATCAAGTCATCGAGCTATGACTTCTAACTAGTCTAGGTGGAATTTAGCAGCCTCTAGACCAACCCAACATGAACTTCTAACTGTCCTAAGTTTATGTCAAGAACGTCTTAAGAGAACCTGGGGTCTTCCACTCCCTGCAGAGACTCACAACGTCGAAGTCGACCCAGTAGACGAACTCCTGGGTACTCTTGAAGGAGCGCTCGAAGGGCAGGGAACAACAGGCGTCCGTCAGGTGGAGCTTCGGTAGAACCTGCAGGAAGAGAAGGTATTACGTAGGTGGTAGGTGAAGGCGAAGTAATCACTCCTTCTTCAGGAAAATGTACGAGAAGGTGAATTGTGACAGTCTCCATCTGGCTCTAGCGATGAGAACCTACTTTGAATATAACATCTCTAATTACCATGACTTATTAAGTGACACACAACCGCAATGATCAACTTTAACATATAATGATTATTGCTAATATGGAGATGCCATATTGTTTTAAGCTCACTAATCTTTAAAAAGACTCACAATATTCAACTGAAGTTTTAACTCTCGATGTTTTTTATAGTTTAGCCTGATGTTTGATTTAGAAAACCTGTTCTCTATACAGAAAACGGGTTTCAGCACCTACAGGTGGCGCAGTACCTTGAAGGCGCGGACGTGGCCAGGGTAGGTGGCGATGTTGGCAAGGGTGGGGCTGGTGGCCAGCTGGTCCAGCAGCTGGTGGAAGGCCAGGTGTGACAGCTGGGTCAGGAGGGCACGGGGCAGGTACTTCTTCAACTCCAGGTAGTAGTTGGTCCTTGCATGCTCCGCTACCTGGCATGGAAAGACCAGAGGGTTTAAATAAAAGTCAGGGGTTCTGATGAAGGGGGAGGAGGAGAGGCTTTAATCAAAGAGGTTAGAGGTTCTAATCAAAGAGGCCTTGGGTTTAGTCAAGGAGGTGGGAGGTTTAGATAAGAGGTGGAAGGTTCGAATCGAAATGAGGGGGTCCTAGGGGAAGTGATAGTGGTATGAGGTTCATTCCTATGGAGGGAAGGGGTTCTACTTCTATAGTGGATGGGTCATCCAACCTCTGGTTGGCCAGGACTTCAATCCAGCCCCCTCAGGTTCAACTGACAATGTGTTCACTGTTGAGGGATATGTGAGCCTCATGGAGTGGGGACTCCTACTGAGTCACATGGATGGGTCAGCGCCATGTACTTCACTAATGATAATCCAGAGGATACCCAGTACTCAGTAGGGCTCTAACGACCAACTTTACCAACCACTGACCCCTGTATGTAGTCTTATGTCCCAGGCATACGAGGTGGTGTCACCTGTTGTGTGCAGGGAAATGTGGCGTTATCCTGTTGGTATGTATGGGTCAAGTCCACAGCCAATAGGCTAGAAGGAGGAGGGGTATGAGTGTAGTGGAGCACTGACCCTGACGCGCGTCGGGTGGTCGAGACTCTGGGTCAGGAACTTCCTGGCGAAGAAGTATCGGTGCGAGGACTTCACCATCGTCGTCAGGTCCTCCTCCTCTATCGGCGCGGGGCCCTGTGGATAGACGGGGTGTTCGACAGCGTTCAACAGTAGTGGGGCAGGAGGAAGAGGGGCGTTCACTGGCGGGGGGAGGTATACTTCAACTCTCAAGGGGTCGTGTTCAGTGGCGGTCGAACTCGAGTGGTTGGTTGAAGAACACGAGGTCCAACCTCAAGGGAAGTAGTGTTCAGTGTAGGTGGAGGTGTTGTGATAGAGATGGCGGGCAGTGGAAACACAGGACTATCTCTATAAATCAAGAATTTTGCCGAGAGAAAAGATTATCATCATATCAAGAAAGGAATCTGAACGAAGGACTCTTTAAAATACACATAGTACTTTTAAAAGCAGGTTAATTACCCCTCGTGGTCGACATATTCATATGAATCACTTTATTTTGAAGTTGAAGATTTTTTTGCAAGTCGAGGGAGATTTTAAAGAACACAAAAGTACTTGTGGCCAAGTTCAGTAGTTCAACCACTACCGCACCACCTTCCTTCTGGGAACCAAGCCGAACCTCCCTCCACCCAGGAGACATTTCCCTCCACCCATGAGATGCTTCCCTCCACCTTAAGGACGAGCGTAAGTCCTCCCTTGCTCCCCTCTCGACCTACCTGGCCACAGAAGTCTGCGTCCTCCATGTGACGACACAGGTTGATGGTGTTCTGTCCCTGGAACTGCTTGAGCCAGTGGAACCCCAGAGGACGGGACTGGTTCCTGCCGGTGTGGAGAGACACATACATACTGAGGGCTGTCGCAAGGGAGGGGTCGGGAGTACAAGCTAGATACGAGTATGGCTTTAGGATCTATATGGCTACGAGGTGTATGTGTGTGTGGCTAGAACCTACATTGCCACAAAGGGATTCAGTCAGAATGATATACGAGTATGGCTTTAGGATCTATATGGCTAACGAGGTGTATGTGTGTGTGGCTAGAACCTACATTGCAACAAAGGGATTCAGTCAGAATGATCCTAATTCATATAGTGTTTCTACTACCATACTGGGTTCACGTACACACTGAGTTGATATACTGACAGCTAAGGCTAGGGTGCTCTTTCAGTGATGTACTTTCACACGTCTGCTGTTCATGCACACATTTGAGAATGGGACTTACTTACTTACGGACAAGTCCTGTGTACTTACATATAGGGGGAATTCATGGTGACTGTGGGGAAGTAGGACTCGTCTGGGATGATGGAGGTCTGCAGGTGGAAGTGCCATCGGTTCAGGACGTCCCAGCGACGCGATGGGGTCGCGGAGTAGTCCACGAGGTCACGGCTCATGATGGACCACTGTGACCTACCGGGAGGGAGGTCATGAGAGGACACGGCAGGAAGGGAGGAGGGAAAAGGGGACACGGGGTTGTGGGTAGGTGTGTGAGAAAAAGATGGAATAGAGAGGTTCTGTGATGAAGAGGTGATCACAAGATATGGAATGGACATTCCTGGGCAGCTGGGAAAGCAGATGGTATGTGTGTGTGTGTGTGAACACAATTCATCAACAGGTGACCGTCTAACGCATCAGCTGACACTGTTCCCTTTGACTTACCCGGTGTAGATGGGTATCTCCTCCGGGTACGGCTGACCTGCCCCTCTTGTCACGTTGTAGACGAAGCCCTCACACCCGTGCCTGCCGAAGTCAGGTCAGGGGTCATGCAAGGTCGGCAGGAGTTAGAAAATGGATAGGAGATAAGCTGGTGTCTTTTGAAACCATTGAAAACACGTAGTAACAAGACGCTATGTAGCTTATTGGATGAATACTGATATAATCTGACAATATTATAAGAACTCGAATGTTTCAGTTAATCTTTTGAAATATATTCAACATTTCTTTCTAAAATTACTTGCTTACTTACAATATCATTCATGATGATTGCTGGAAGAACGAAGAGTATAAGGGATGATGAACAGAAGTATAGTACAACAATATCATGATATACAAAAGAGCAGAGAGATCTTGAGTGACAAAGTCTCATAAAACGGAAAAATAATGAGAACAATTCTAAAAGACCTGACGTCTAACTTGTGTCCTCCCGGGAAGAGGAGTCAGCAAACACTAGGGAAGATTTCCCTGGCCACAGGAAGAGAAGACACAAGAACAGACTGCGGAGGGAAAGGATTTGTGTCATGAGGACGTCACTGACTCACCAAACGTCCCACACGAGACCCTGTTCGGAGTCCATGTCCTTGTTCCTGTTGCCGAAGAGTGGCACGAAGTTGACCCCTCTGTAGGGCGCGAGGGCGGCGCTCAAGTCGTCCACGTCCCTGAGGGGCAGGTCCGCTCCGCTAAGCTTGACCGCGTGGTCCCACACCCCCATCCGTAGCAGCTCCTCGAAGGCCTCCAGCTCCGCCCGCACGATGTTGAAGGATCCCCACGACGCCACGAAGGACCTCGAGGGAGGAAGAATCCTGAAGAAGGAGGGATAGCCAGAGGATGGTCGGTGAATGAGAGGGACATTTGAGCAATGTAGGACGTCATGAGTCACGGAGGGTCTCTATCATAAGACCCGTCGAGAGAGGGCCTCTGCTCGTGGAACTTAGGCCACCTTTTACCATTGGCTGGAAACCGGAGGAGGACGAGTGGTTGGGATACTGACGATGTTCTTGGAATTTTTAATCACAACTCCAGAACTTTGGCGGACAGGTGTTACGGAGATCGTGAAGAAAAACGAGTTTATAAATGTTGACTAATTCTGATGCACAGAGTTGCTACAGTTTGATACAGTTGTTAGGGGTGATTTTCGTGATTCAGGCGTTAAGGAAAGGAGAGTGCGTTTGGGAAGAGAGAGAGAGAGAGAGAGAGAGAGAGAGAGAGAGGAGGAGGAGAGTTAGCTCACCTTATGTTAGTGGCACCGGGCATGAACCTGGTGAGGAGAGCGATGATAACGCTGCGCGTGTCTGTCCGCCGATAGTCGACGTGAATGACGTAGTGGTGCTGTGGGCGGTAGACGAGCTCCAGCAGCTGCATCTGTGGCAAGGGAGAGATACACACACTGTGAGGGACGGGTAGTGAGGGGAGGGGGGGAAGAGTGGTGAGGGACGGGTGGTGAGGGGGTAACTTACCACGGCTGGCGGGTCCTTGTGGGCTAAGATGATGAAGCCGAGTCGGACGGGTATCAGGGCCGCGTGTGGGTCGGATAGGACGCCCGAGAATCGAGCCGAGGCGGGTCGGGGTCCGTGGTGGGGGAGGGACTTGAACGACAGATGGAGCAACTCTGGGGCAGCGTCGTCCACCTGCAGGAGTGGACGACAACGACGAAGTGTTAACATCTGCTGAACTCTTCCCTCGTATCCTGGTAAAAGAGCCTAAACAAAGCACCAGACAAAATCGACCACTAACTAACACGTCAACAACCGAACGGGATCGGGATCTTCGACAACCAGAATTTCCCACCACCAGTGGCGTTGACCAAACTGCCACTTCTGCGTCCTCTTCCACATTAAACCTGCTCATTCGTCAACCTGACTCATTCCTCAAGATGACGGCTCCTACAAGGACCTTCTAAGCAGGCTTCCTATAGGTATTCACTTAGAAAACAAGGGCTTTATACAGGCTCCACGAACAAGTATTATAAAGATTTACTTCCTGGCTCTTTAAAAGATAAATATCTAAAAGAATCACTGTTCCCTTACCTCCTGATGCTGGCGATATATAGCTAAAGACCAGACCCCTGAGGATGTGGGGCTTCTCACCTGTCCGGGTGTGAGGGCGAAGGGCGGGAGGCAGAGGCCCTTGGGTTGATACATGAAGGAACAGTAGATCTGCTGCAGCTCCTCCCGGCACTCCGGCGACGGTACCCTTGGGGGAAGGGGAGGGAAGGGGGGATTAGCGGATGTTGGCGCAGCGCAAGGGGGCAGGGAGGGAAGGAAGAGAGGAAGGAAGGACGAGGATGAGGAGGTGCGACATAAGGCAAGGAGGACAAACAATGAACTAACATGTAACCAAATTAGGTTAATGCTAACGTGCTAAGACCAAGATACTATGTTAATGTTAGTTCTAAACCGTCCGTCAGGAGACAAGATATAATTACCACAAAAGAAACGCAAATCAGAGTTTCATTTACCTGGTGTCACGTCACTTGAACATTATCTTATTTACATCCTGCTCCTCACATTTTCAGCTAAAGTAATATCATCTACCAGGATCTTTGGTCTGGTAGTCTTTGTCCTTTACCTACCAGGTTCCTCTCACACCTACCAGAGCCCCGTACCGCTTCACACGTACCAGGGTCCCTCCCGACATCTCACCTGCCCAGAAGGGACCAGAGGGCATGGCTGACGTCGACGGGGTCTGCCGGCTCGTTGGGGCAGTGGCCCCGGTAGCCGGCCTTGATGGCATCGTCGAGACGGTGGCACGAGCCGTGAAACACCTCCCCTTCCGTCTCCTCCCGGCTCATGATCTTTGTCGAACTGAAGTCCTCTTTGCTCTCCTCCAGCCGCGAGGTGTAGGTCAAGTGGAGGACCTGTGGCAAGAGAAGTCATATGTCATCGTTTTTTCCTTCCAGTTTGTCTGACGAACTGGAAGAGTTCAGTTCGTTGGGTCGAGTTCCATAATTCTGGAACAATTTTGTTCGTGCGTTTGGGTGTTTGAGGTCGTGTGGCCTGTTGAACAGGGTCGAGTGCATCATGTGCAGCCTAGCCTGCTGAACAGGGTCGAGCGCAGCATGTGTAGCCTAGACATCAAAGGACCTTTAACAAAGTTCTCTCATGAAGCTTTCCTACATCCTTTCTGTCCAATAGGACTCATCCATGTAGCAGTAATTGGATCTTAACCTTTCCTAATCTTTCTATATCTCTATAACTATTTCATGACGCCTTTCGAAGCTCAGCGCTTCGATGCATTCCAGTCCATGGTGTTCGAATCCAAACACCTCATACCCCACACCACTCCCTGTCCCTAGCATACAGCGGGAACTCAGTATACGTGAGCAGTAACCCTCTCTCCTGAATTCCTTGTGGAATTTCAGCGAATAGATAATCCTTTCGACATATACCTTTGTGCAGCTTCATAAAACGAAGGTTTTCTTTGTCCTCGTACATACGAGGCAAAGTGCTAGTCAAGCGACACACACACACACACACACACACACACACTCACTCACCAGGTTCATTCTACGGCTAGTCTCCTCCACCAAGTCCGCGTCGAGGTTGGCATCTCTCATGGCAGACAGCATCGCCTCCTCCCTCATGCACGTCATCGTCACATGCAGATTCTGGGGGGAACACAGGGCAGAGTTGTGTGAGGGTCATGCTTACGGATATTGTGGTGATGGTGGCCTGTATATGGGAAGGAGAGATAACTGGAGACCTGATGGAGATGATGAGGTTATTACCTGCGGAATTATTCATAGCATTAGGCACGTCCCCGCCCACTACTTCCATCACAAATTAGACGGCATGAATATTGCTGAGACAGAGAGCACCATTTCGCTTCACTTCCACGACTGACATTATTTGCGGCGTCTCGTTAGTTACATCTGCAGGCTTCCTACTCTTCCCACACTAGTCTGTATGGTTCTGATCTCTCCCACTATCACAAACAGCCCCGAAAGACACAGATACAGAGAGAGACATACAAAGAGAACTGAGATAAAGATAAATAGGTTAGAGTAAAGCCTTCAAAAAGATAAACAGTTAAGAAAAGTAACATATATAAATATCAAGTTATGTGAATAGGAAATTATATAGATGGTCTGAGCCTCGGCTGTGATAGTGTATGTGAGGAGCAGACTGTCTATTTCAGATGTCAAGAATACTCCAGATGATAAAGTTATAGAATACACAGATAGATGAGGACATAGATTGCTGACTACACACTGTGTCGTCGTCCTAGTGTGGGATTATCGAACGTTGGGACTCCATGATGGAAAAATGGCATTATCGAGTGACTACTCTCACCTTCCGTTGCCCTGGTATGGGATCTAGGTGACAGAACTCGATGCCGACTCTGAAGAGACAAGCTTGGTATCCCAGGCACCGACGGAGGGTGGGGCACTTGCTGCTGCCTCTCTCCTCGTCGCTGTCGACGCCGTCCTCCGGTTTGACGAGCCAGTGGGCGTAGGGCACATCCAGTCCCTCCCCAGGATGCGCCTCCAGGATGTCATCCCCCAGCAGGAGCAGCATCCGCAGCTGTAGGTGACGAACACTGTGTAGTGTGGTGCTAAGATAAGGGGTCATGGGGAAGAGGGAGGGGGACGTTGATGCTCTCAAGGGTGTGTTGAGGTCCTGAGGTTGTGTGGATGTCTAGGTTTCTTGATGGTCGATGTGGGCTCCTGTCTCATCATGACACTAAGGGGAAAGTTGTCTCAGTCAGTTCACGACAGTGACCCTTACCTGAGGTCGATTGTGTGTGTGTGTAGGCGGGAGATTTTGCTTCAACAGAGCGGAATATCTTGGAACCAATCAGGAAGTATCTTTCTTCTGAGCCAGTAAAATGACCCTCGCATAGGCCTCTCATTCATCTCAATAACTACTGTCATACGACCTCACATATAAACCTATCCTCCCCTACTACTGGGAAGAGTAGATGAGTCCCCTCCTCGCTAATGATACGTGAAGAAATGTAATAACTTTAGGTAACCTTCGGACGCGCAGGTGTTAACGTATGTCACCTGAACACCTAGTTTACATATGCACCTGCTGGTATAGCGTTACCACCATCATTACCACACGTTCCTTGCTCCTCGACACCACTACACACCTTCTGTTGCACACCTCTACATTCAAAAAGCTCCCCGTTCGTTATCCTTACGTTTAAAGACCGTCCTACACCACTGCACACAGGTACCACTCCATTCAACATCCCTGTACACAATCTCCTTTAATTTTCCTCTGATACAAACACACTCAGACTCGTTTCACACATTTCATACACGTATACATTTCGTCCACATCCTTGCACATACTTTCCGCTTTATACACAGTACCACTTTCAATGCTTTCTGCTCTGCACTTCCGACATTCAGTGCCTCTTTGTTCTACACCCATACAACGAGAGGGTCCCTCACCTTCTGCTTGAATCAAAACACATCTGATTCACCCCCCACCCAGGACGAGAGACAGACCTGTCCCATCTAAGCAACGCTTTCTTATCTTCCTAAACCTTTTCGATTCCAGACGAGGTCACTCGTTCCAACATCACACACTCTATGCGTCTAACGAACTCCCTCTCTTACACCCCACCCAACGCACTTTCTTTTTTTCCTAGACTAACGAACTCATTCCTTTTTTCTTTTATACATCCTACACGAACGCTCTCCAGGTTTAACGAACTCAGTCTATGCTAACAGGGCCACATGAACGCACGCACACCGGAGGCGTAGCCAGCCTCACCTTAGCGATGGCGAAGCCTTTGGGGCAGAGGAGGGCGGTGCGTGGGTGGACCTCCTCCAGGAGGTAGTCTCGCAACACCAGGTCTCCTTTCACTTCCTGGTCATAGCGGTGCTCCCACTGGCCTGGGATCTTTGACATTGCTTCCGTCAGATTCATACCAGACGCTCCGTCCAGTAGCAGTAGCAGTAACAGCAGCAGCAGCGTCAACCTCAGGAGCACCACTCCCACCGGGAATCCTCCCAGGGTACTTCTCTTTGCGTCTAGGATTTTCATGGGGACGCCTTCCCGAGCTGTGGATCTCGGGAAGGTTAAACAACAGGCACTCCTGGGAAAGGACATCGTATCATATCCTTCCAATGTGATCTTCGCGGTGGGGATGATGGGAACGACTTCAGCTCAGTCTGTAGGGTGGGATTGGGATCAGGGACATCGAAGGCAATGAAGCGGTAACGTGTGATACTAACCTCCAGTCGTCTTATCCCAGCTTCTAATGCGATTCTGTCTACTTTTCATACGTTGCTTCTGTTTCTCATACAATGTGCTCATTGAGAAAGATATATAGAAAAAAGATAAATAGGGAGATAGATAGATAGATAGATAGTCTAACAGTGGAAGACGGTGATTTCTCGAATTCCACAAGAGAGGAATACCAATCAAATTTGTGACACACAGGTCCCACAAGCTTCTAACTACAACCTCTGACATTACCGACAACTGACACCATAACATAAAAAATAATAATAATAACAATAATAATAAAAGAACACTTGTGACACCACGTATGTGTCTACACTACACAAAGTTCCCCAAGACGATCACATAGGCGCTGACACACCCCCACCTTCCTCAGCCCGGAGCCACCTTACCCAGACACTGTCACACGTCACCTGTGGGAAGTCAGCAGACCTCCAACACCTCACCTCAACCCTCCTCCATTAATCTCCCTCATCCTCCCCTCCACCACCATCGTATTAACTAGACGACTGCAAATCTCAAAAGCCTAGACTGGCCCCCCTCCCCACCCCTCTGACCCTCCTCCTGGTCCACTACGCTGAATTTAAAACACTTGTGAGCCGCTTAGCACACCTGTGGGGCGGCGATGGTTTGGGGGACGTCAACAGGTGTGTGTGTGTGTGTATTTTAAGGATGGGCTACGGTGACAAATGTTCACCTCGCTCGTTCAACGCTGCAGTTGCTCTCCACTGCAGGCTGCCAGCGGTGCACTGCTATTATTATAAGTTCATTACTTGTTGATTACCAGCACTTGGCTCTATATCAATCCTTCGCTAATGTCTCTCAACGTTGATACTGAAGTTTGCTGAACTCTTATCACTACTAATGTTCATGTTCACTAAATTCCTTTTCTGTTAACATTGAAATTCACTTTTCCGTCACTGTTAAGTCTGAATTTCACTGGTTTCTCACCACCAAAACGGATGTTCACTCGAGTCTCTCTCACTAAAAGTCTGACAGTAAAGCTCACTGTGGTCTCTTACTACAACCACAGTTTATCTTGAATCCTCATTTCTAACAGTGAAATTCCTCTTTGCTGCTTACCATACATCACGCGGATCGAAGTTCACATCCTATACAGTGAAAATAGCTTACATCCAACCCAGCAGTTCATCGTCCCCACTGGGGGGGGGGGGGAATCAAATGGGTACCTAGCTTAGACTGAGGTATGTATAATTTACATTAATGGGATTCGCTTCTATGGATCTCCAGCAGTAAACCCAGGAAGTCAGCCATGTCCACAGGTCACAAACTGTTATGATATGCGTGTTTCCTACGAATGAGAAGGGGGGGATCCTGCAGTATGTTAAATCGGTGTTCTGTAATGATGAAGAGATGGGTGTTATCTAGAACATGGGTGAAAAGGTGTAGGTCTTACAGGACTGGGGAGTTCAGATTTAAGTGGGTGTATGGCTAGTACAGAGTGTTAAGACACTGAATTAGGAGGGTAATTTTGTCGATGCCTTGTTTATTTAGTGGGACACAAGGGACCAGTAGGTATCATTTGTAAAGTGTGAGGCGAGGGTAAGCTTTTCATTTCTCCATGAAAGTTGGTGGTTAGTTATGGAGTGGTTCGGATGGGAAGGGTCCAGCGATGTTACAAGGAACTTAATGCTGAGTACACTGAAGTGATAATGTATGGAAAGTAATATTGTTTCACTGTGCAGGTGTTACACTGTGGTTGCTAGGAGGCCTGTGATTATTCTGAGTGCTCTGTTTGTGAGGTCTGCAACTTTCATCCATTTGTTTTGATGGGGTTGAGGACCAGGCAGGTGAGGCATAGTGCAGGAACAAACTGGGGGAAACAGCACTCACTGATAGAAATTGTGGTGCAAAAGCTATACTGGTCATTGGTAGGAAGGGAATGGGATTCTAAGAGTTTAAGAAAGTGAGACATAAGGGAATTTCAAAGACCCTGAAGATAGCTGAATTGAGAGTAATGCGGCAATAGCTACAGTGGTTAAAGTGGTCTTCATTTATAGAGATGGGTTGCACCAAGATATACTTCCAAAAAGAAGGAAAAGTCTGGGCTTTTAGACAAGGATGAAACAGCCAAGCGAGGATCTGAGTTATCTCAGAGACACACTCCATCATGCCATATGCTAATCTACCTGGAGTTGGGAAAGTCCTCATAACAATTTGCACAATATGAGATATGCCATAGGTTATGTGGTAGGAGATGGGGTGGAGCTTTAGAAGCAGAATCATCCCAAGTTGAATTAAAGAAAAATGAGGTACCAAAAAGGGCAGCTCTGTCTATCGCAGACTAAGCAATAAATTGGCAGGAGTGGATGAGAAATGGAAAGGCTGAATTACATTAGTTATGAGAAATGCATTTGGTTAAGGACTAGAGATTTGTCAGCAGAAGCAAAATCAGCTCACATTCTTTTTATGAAGGTTTGCTTCACTTTATGAAGAACAGCTTTTCATTAATTCCTATCAGATATGACTGCAAAAGTGGGATTCAGGGAGGGGAAGACTTTCATGGCCCAATGCATTTCATACCTGATGCAACAAGCATTAAATGAAAAGAATCAAATCATAACTGTAGGGAGAACAATCTAGTGAAGAAGGGATGTGGGACTCCATCCTAGCCAAGAAACACTCCACACACGACATGAGACATTCCAGTGAAATTGAAATAAGAGTACATTTAAATCTTGGCAGAACTGCATTTTAGATATTGCAACAATTTCATGTGGATGGTGCTTTTTACATGAGACAGCTAATATCTTAAGAGGTAAACTCTTTAAAGGATGTTGAGGGAAAATGAAAGACAAAGAAGAGTTCTTTAAAATATGGAACAAAATTAATTTATATGTCAACCACAATGGTACAGAACCATGTCTAAACAAAATGAAGAGTATTATGGAATAGTGTTCACTAAGGATCATACCTGGTAAAAAAAAAAAAAAAAAAAAAAAAAAAAAAAAAAAAAAAAGAATAATATAAAAAAAAAAAAAAAAAAGTGAATATTATCAAAGAAAAAAAAAAAGAGAATGTTCCAATGAATCTAAACAAATAGGAAGATATGAAGCATGGCTTTTTAAAAGGCAACACAAAGTTCTCTTCCAGTTCTCTGTGGCTGTGATATTTTACAATTTCACTGCATTGTATAACCTGGGGAATATCAAGTTTATCAACAAGTGACTCACAGTAAATGAAAGTGAGAAAAATGTGTGGGTTAAGGAAGTCATTAGACTGTTAAATGGATGTCTTTTGAAGAGCTGTGAACAAGCTGAAATTATGACAAAATTGGGAAGATGTTTAACTGTAGATAAGAAGGCTGTTATAGGATAGACAAGTCCTGCAAGACACAGATCACTGTCATGATTATGAGGCTAAGGTTTAAAGATACTTACAAGACAGAGAAGGACTATGGGTGAAACCGGGTATATGCAAATTTTTTATGTATCAATCTAAAGGACATTTCAAATAAATATGCAACATGATGAGCACAAGACACGTGATTCACTTTACTGCAGTCAACATAATCATATGAATGGTTTTAGTTTCATTAAGGCCTAATGTATCTTCAGTCAACTACCTTGTTTAACAATGTAATCTTTTTTTTCCAAGGCACACTTTTTCCATTTACTTTCTCTTGCAGCTTTGTATACCTGTTCCATCTCATGTAAACAGAATGGACAAAAGTTGGTATACACATATGCAAAAAATAAAAATATCAAAACAAAAAATGTTGCATTCTTTTACTGAGGGAATAGGATTGAAAGGTCTACATTTCTTCAAAAAATATATTTATTTCAGAATAATTCATTATGGAATACATCAGTGCAAACCTTGAGCAGAAGCATTAACTTCAAAAAACTTTTATTTTGAAATCATATACATATTAAACATATTTCAAGTGTCTGCTGATCTGCTTAAAATTGGGCAATCTTGTGGGCATTTTTAATCTATAAATATCCATAAGAGAAATAATGATAAAGTGATACAATCATGTTATGTGATTACGTATCAATTAATATCCAAAAAAGGAAAATCTACATTATGAGTCAAACTAAATTTTAGGCTCAGATGAGATCATTACTGAATACTAATTCTAGCATTTTTCAAAGTTCAGCGGATACCTTACAAGAAGCCTACATATATATCATTATTCATGAAATACAACCATATATTTGTTTTAATCAGATCATCAGATAACTCATACTATATAAATAAGGATAACTTAATAATTTTGATATAAATATGTCACATGTACTCTTAATATCAACTGATACTAATTTACAGTATTCTTGCCACACCAAGTTGCAGAATTCTTTGGCAAACGTTTTGGTCATTTACTGCTTGACATCCAACATCAGAATGTAGGGATGTGAAGAATGACCAAAGTTTTAGGGGAAGTTTCTGCATGCAAAGTCTTAAGGAAAAGGCTTACTGAACATCAAAAAAGTAACTCTTACAGAATTTGCAGTCACCACCCTTGCTGTCAAATGTATGAGAGATACACCTTCTGTAGAAATTACAAAAGTATGCTGAGAAGTCTAAGCTCAAAGCAACTGAAATATGTGGGGATGGCTGACAAAGAGTAATAAATGAAGAGAACTCAGGATTTTTAAAGTAACTTCAGAGTTTAGTAACTATTACAAATACTGTATCTGTAATTATTTGCAAAAGTAATATTTCTAATTAAATGAAATGCAATAAAAGTTGCACTGAAGTGACATTTAACGAAGTCATTCATTTCAAAATAATTCAAGAGACATAGCAAGACAGATTTATGGTGATGTGAATGTAACTGATACATGAAGAAATACGATATGTATCAATTCATTTTTCAGCAAAAATGACATCTGATATGCAGCTCTAAGCAACATAATTACATAATTATCATTATATGTAGACTGTTTCTACTTTCATTTAATGTGTCACTTACGCTTTACAATACTATCTGACTGGGCTACTGAGCCTGCTTCATTCTTAACATCTCATAGACACAGTAATTCACAGCATACTCTGTTAACTCACTCCTTTGACAAGAGTGGGTTTGCAGCTTAATAAGACTTATTCAAGAGCTTTTACATCTATAAATCTAAGTCCTTGATATGACAGGATCTAAGCACGAAATTAACAATGATTAAGATAAAATATCAATCTTGCACTGAAAGGACTCCGGCAAGTAAACATTCAAGTTATGAAAAATGCAATTGACCTCATTTCATTACCCTCAGGGTCAGTATGACTGAACTGAAAACTAACACAGTTAACAGAAGTCTGTCTACCTACTATTAGTCATTAAACTATTGGGACAACTTAATACATTGCATGCTGAATTTCCTTCAAATATCATGGTCACTGCATTTTTTTATACAGTCATTCATGCTTGTATCTCTTTCAATACTTTCTCACTCATTTCTTCCGCCTTATATTTCTCACTCTTTTCCTTTTTTGTACAAAGGTTCCATGTTTCTGTCAACAACAATAGTTATGAAAAAAGTTTGGCACTTGTACATATGATTAATAAAATCACAAGCATATGAATAGATTATATCAAGTCCATTCACCAAGATGGGAAGAGGCATCACCTCAAGGGTAAGACAATGCAGATAAGATTTAAAGTTTTATAAGATTTTTTAACAGTAAGAAGAAAAGCAAACAACTATTCTGCACCACATCCTGACAAAATATTGGGCCAAATACACAGAGAGTGATACAACATCCTTCATGGAAAGAAATTCCTTAAGACAACCTTAACCACATTTTGAGAAGAGGTACAACAATATCACCCTTGCATTTTAAAAAAGAAAGTTATGATGATATAAGGTGATATGCTCACTTATTCTTTGTCATCTTTACTGACTTTCTGGTATAAAACACAGGGTTTTGAAACAAAGTTATTAACTACTGTGACGTTGCAGACTGAAACCCATGTCCAGGCATCAGCTGAACAAAATATGAAACATTAAAATTCTTGTTTAAAAAAGTAAAGTAACTTGACAACTGTAAGTGACTGCCATGATGCTTAAGTTTACCACTGGATGGTGGATCCTAGCCTGAAGCATGGCAAGCAGCAGACTGCTTTTGTCAAGGTAAAGCACACCAAGTGCAGGTGAAATGGCAAGTATGTTGTTAGTTCATCCTTTTTGGGCTAAAAAAGGAATCTTTCATATTCAAATTTCATGAGAAAGACAGGAAGTTAAGATGCTTTAGTGCATTAAAACTGGCAAATGACCCATGCACATGGTGAAGAATACTCACCATCCTCTGGCTAAGCACAAGGGTATCTGTATATAAAGTCTCTGGCTATATGGAATACTGCCCAATAAAATTTTGCTAACATATGTGACAATATCTAGAAAAAGGGGACTCCTGGCAAGGCAATGAAGGGTTTTCAGTTTAGGGTTAAGAAAGACAAGTTTTAAAGACGATATTAAAGTTTTGATACTCATATTTAGTATAAGGCCAGAATTTGTCCTGAGCAGAGAACAAATGATTTAACCAGCTTATGAAAGTGGAACCTTAAAATTAACATTAGGAAATACACAATGTAACAGTTTTACATACATGGTACTCTCTATATCTCCAATCAAAGGTCACATAAAAGTAACTCTGACAGTTTTCACTGTGTCAACACATATGGGGTTTTGTCTATAATTTTGGCTGCAGTCTGCAAACAGGCAATTATTACGCTTACAGGACACAGACAATAAGCTAGTACTCTTAGGGTTGAGAACAAGAAATGCAATGTTCTGTGAAAAAGTAATATACATTCATCTTAAACCGAAATACCTAAAAACAATACAAGTATAACTGAAGGTCTGTTTGCTCCCAAATCTCTTTCTCAATAAAATACGTACATAAATGCATTGACACAAATTGACCACCAATAAAAATCATGCTTACCAAGTGATGATTTTATGGGCCTGAGTAACCCTATATCAAAGTATTGGTCTTTCAAGTTTAACATAATTCCTCAAGATCATTTTGAGAAAGGTGGAGTGCCTTTGTTTTATGGCAAGAATTTTCCAACAAACCAGTTTGTTTACACAGCATGTCAACTTCTGCATAAAACCAATGTTTGGTTTTCTATATTAGAGATGGCATTACATCAGGTAAACAAAAATTCTTCCTGTCATGTTTTGTCCAAACAAAATCTGAACATTCATTTATGGGATGAATCAATCAAAAATAATTATGTGTACTGATTTCCAGTTTTCATATAATTTACCAATAAAGAGAGTAAACCTTTTCTTAATCTGAAGAATGTTATACCTCTCACTTTAATCAACCATTTCATCCATACAAAAAGGGAATAACAACTGGATGTACAGTAGCAGAAGTTACAAGATTTTCACAACTTTATAACATTATTTTTATCTACTCTTTAAGTAATACTAGTCTATATAAAATACATCAAAATTCATTTAAAAAATGAGCAAAAACAACAAAAGGGTAAACATAGGGTACACTGGAAATGCTATATACATTTGTCAATGATTTAAAAGTATATACATTATATAAAAGATCCAAACCTCTTCCATGTATATGATTATGAGTAAAAAAATTACAACATAGACACAGTATGATTTTTCAATAAGTTTGGTTGATTTGAGCTTCAAGCCTACATTTCATACAAGACACTTATCTATACATTAAGAGATATTCCAGAGAAATAATGGTTATACATTTTGAAATATCTAGAAAAGAAGCTGTAAATAATTTAAACATAAAAAGTTATACTTAGAAGTGTCCACAAGTATTTACAAATCTTCAAACTCAGCTTACATATGATATCTTGCATTATCCAAACTCACTAACAGTATTAGTCATCAATTGCATTTACATGAACAACAGCCTGAGCATCAGTGATGGTTGTGGCATCATCTGGACCACCACGGACTTGTTGCAGGATTGACTGTAGGAGCTTAGGGTCCATATCCTGAGTGGCTACAACTTGTGGTCCTGCCAGCAAGTAGTCTTTGAGATAATCTGGGTGAACTTCCACCACAGAATATGCTGCCTGTTGTTCTTCATTACCAAGCAAATCTGTGTCCATGGCTATTGCACCATGTTCAGGCTCCTCTGCAGTGGCCTGACTGTTTCCCTCCATGGCAGCCTCACGGACACTGGAAAGCATGGACCTGTCCACTTCCTCCACTCCATCCATTCCTTCCATGTTTTCAACTGCTTCTGCATTTTCCATAGAATTCATAGCTTCAATTTGTGAAATATCTAAAATATGAGCTTTGGCCACATGCTTTGCCAAATTGGTGCGTTGAGTGTAACCTCTCTGACACATACTACACTTGTATGGATGAGAGCCAGTGTGGAGGGTTACATGTCGCTCAAGTTGTAGCTGTGTAGAAAAGCCCTTCCTACATATAGAACACAAGAATGGGTACTCTCCAGTATGACGCATCTTATGGTTGTTAAGATTTACCTTACTTCGGAATGGCTTGTGACATACTTCACAATGATATGGACGCTCACCTGTGTGTTTTATTTTGTGCACTGCAACTTCAAACTTCTGTGCAAATCGTTTCTCACAAACATCACATGCGTGAGGTTTTACTTCCCTGTGTCTATATCTGTGCTTTGTCAAATACTGTTTCTTAGCAAAAGTCTTACCACAATCTTCACATCTAAATGGTTTTTCAACAACCCTCTCCTCTTCCTCTTGCTCATCCATCTTCTCATGCACCATAATAACCTCAGGCTGATGCTCACTCCCTGGTTCAGCTTGCTCTTGCTCTGGGTCTGGGGCCTCTGCAAGATCTGAATAAGGTGTATTGGCTGCTTCAGGGAAGACTAAAAGAGGCTGTGAGCCATCTACCAAAAACTGCTGTTGACTGTTATCAACTAAGAGCTGTTGGGTAGAATCCATTGCCTCACCTACCTCCCCAACTGCCTCAAACACATACAAATGGTGAGAATTATCTGCTGCTGTTACACTTTCAACACTAGGGTTCATCATCATCATTCCTTGCATATGGCTTGCTTTATGTTGATTCAGAATCTCTGGGCTGTAAAACCTCTCCTCACATACATCACATCTCAATATATTTACATCTTGAGTGGGATGTGTGCGCTCATGTCGCTTAAGGTTGGAAGAACTACGAAATTCCTTCTTACATAGACTACACTTAAAGGGCATTTCTCCAGTATGAATCAAATTATGGTTTTTCAGAGCTAATCTGGATGCCAACTGTTTTCCACAAAAATTACATGGGAAACTGCGCTGACGTGAATGGACATTGTGATGTGTATAAAGATATTTTTTCTTATCAAATACCCTTCCACATATATCACACATAAAAAGATGAGCTTCAACATTTCCATCTGTCTCAAGACCCATACTGGCATTCTGATATTGCTGTTGAAGGTGATGATATTGCCGATGCTTTTCAAGATGATGTTCTCGTCGAAATTTGTGGTTGCATACATTACATTTAAATATTTCTTCACGAATATGGTCCCGCATGTGCAGGTTGAGGCTGCTGTTGTTTATAAATGTCTTACCACAGTTACCACATTTGAATGGCCTTTCTCCTGTATGAATCCTCATATGTATTTTCACTGATTCAGCATTGGCAAAATACCTGCCACAAGTTTCACATTGGAATGGTTTTTCTCCACTGTGCATCCTCTTATGTTTTAACAGACGACCACTTTGCGAACATCTGTATTCACACATATCACATTGATAAGGTTTTTCACCACTATGTATACGCTTATGAGTGTTGTAATTACCACTAGTAGAAAAACTCTTACCACATTCACACTTGAATGGTTTGTCATCAACATGTTTCTTCTTGTGCATGATAAAGAGTGACCGTTTGTGGAAGTTACGCCCACACACATCACAGGTAAACATGAATGAATGCATAACTTTGTGCCTAATAATATCACTTTTGTGCACAAACAGTTTATTACATAATCCACATTTTAAGAGTGGAGTGCCTGAGTGTAACAGTTTGTGGCGAACAAAATGACTTTTATGAGCAAAATCAATTCCACACTCATCACATTTCAAGACTGTTGGAAGTGTACTGCCAGTGGTCATCTCTCCTCCCTCATCTCCTTCCTCTGGAATAAACGGTAGCTCAGGACCTGGACGCAGGGCTTCACGAAGATGCACATGAGAGTGTCTAATTAAGGTCAGCTTTGTGGCAAAAGCTTTCTTGCAAATGTCACACTTCCAACTCTTCACTCCTTTGTGGGTCAATTTGTGCTTTTGCAGGTACCTCTTTTCGCGGAAAGTACGGTGACAAACATCGCATTTGTAAGATGCTGACAGTTTATGTGTTAGTTTGTGTGTGAGGAGTGAGACATATGTTGGGAAATTCTTACCACAGTATTCACACATGTGCTCGAAGTCATTCCTGCCTTCCACACAAATATCTCCTTCATCTTTGTCATTTTGCTGTATATCACAACGTTGCTCTAATAACTGATGATCTTCAGTTTCTAATGTTTCTGCCAAACGAGATTTCACAGACTGACCTGCATCTCCATGGCTATCGAGATGATAAGTGAGAAGGGCAGGAGTAAAGAAAGTCTTACCACACAATTCACACTTATTCTGATTCTTCAATCTATGAGTCCACAACTTATGCCTAACAAGCGCTGCACTTTGCCTAAAACTTTTCAGGCAGATGTCACACTTAAATGGTCTTTCACCAGTGTGGACTAAAACATGCTTATCCAAAGCAGACTTCAGTGGGAAAAGAGCACCACAGAGATCACATCTGTAGCTCTTCTCTTGCGTGTGGCCTCTTCGATGTCTTGTAAATTCCTGATGCTTCCTGAAGTTCTTTCCACATATAGAACATACAAAGGGAAATTCGTCTGTTGGCATGGTGTGGATTATGGACTGCTCTTCTTCATAAAGATGAAGTTGCTTATGTTGCTCTAGCTGCTGTTCTGTAGCACAACCTACACTACACACATCACAATACACTTCCTGGTCACCAGTATGAGAGTTGGTGTAATGGTCACATAAAACATCAACATCTGTGAATGATTCCTCACATATTCCACACTTGAATGGATTAGTGGGGAACTTACTTTCAAGGGTTTCTGACTGCTTCGGTTCATCGTAGAGTTCAGATGTTTTAGGTGCATAACCTTCATTGAGCTGTTCCTGAAGCTGCTCAACAATTGAAACTTCATTCTGAAATGGTTTTACATCAGTCTGATCTTCCTCTTTCACCAAAAGACCATCACCATGTACAGAAGACATATGTTTGGTTAGGGTTCTTTTGTATGTGAAATTGGCCTGACATACAGAACACTTGAGCTCATCATCAAGGCCTCCAACTGGATCACTAGATCTCTTGTGAACTTTCCTGTGGCGGTTAAGGCCGCTACTGGTTACAAAACCTAAACTACAGATGTCACATATGAATGGACGTTTTGAAGTGTGTGTCTTCATGTGAGTGTACAATGTGTCACGATGAGCAAACGTGCGACTGCAAACTGAACATTTAAACTGGTGACTATCTTCATGAATGGCCAGGTGCTTTTTCAGCTGTGATGCTTGTGCAAATGCTCTAGAACAGTGCTGGCATCTGTGAGGTCTCTCTCCTGTGTGTGTAAGAATATGAGTCTTGAGATGTGAAGGATCAACAAAACCTTTACCACAGTAATCACAGCGATGTGGCCTCTCCAAGCCATGCATTTTCTGATGTGCCTCTAGAGCTGTGTAAGATGTACAAGTCTTGCCACACTGATCACACTCAAATGGACGGAGATTATGTTTTTGACGCAAGTGACGAATGTAATCACGTTTAAACTGTATGATGTCACCACATTCATCACACTTGTGACCATCCACAATAACATCTGAAATAAATTCCTTTATCACTACACTAATGAACTTTGAAAATATTACTAATAGCTTGTGTATAAAACTAAGCTGCCCATTTAATGTAAGTATTATAAAATACAGCAGAGCACTAACCTTTACTCTGACTTTTATTATAGCCTTCTATACAAATCACGGAAACAAATTTAATTTTTTTCAGTTAAAAGGTATTTGCAGAATCCTTCAGCAAAGGAAACTACTGTATTGGAAACACTCACTAAAAACAGTAACATTTTCTTCCACAAACTCCTCAATGCATCCAGGACCTTTGCTCCATCTCCTACTCTATGGTTCACTCCAGCACTCCACTTCCTCCAGGTTCTTCCCATTCAAACCAATTTGTTTTTCTCCCATTTTGAACTCTCAATTTACTCTTTTCACACACTACACCAAACTCAGACACCAGTTTCAGCAGTTTCTCACAAGAGTCTGCCACAGTCATGTCATTTGCAAACAGCAACTGACTCACCTCCCTAGCATCATGTACACCTTTCTCTCTTTCCATGACCCTCGCATTCTATCTTCCCTATCACCCACATATATGAAAATATAAAAAACCATGGTGACATCACACATCCTTAAAGCAGACTACCACTACTTGGAATCCCTTACATTCTTCTTTCCAAATAACAGATGTGCCTTATCATCCCAATAAACACATCACTACATCTAGTTGCCTTCCTCCAACCCAATATATTCATAGTACCTTCCACAAGGAATCTCTATTCATCACATCATAAGCTTTCTGCAGATCTATTATTGCTATATACAAATCCCTCTGACATCTTCCACTATCACAAACAGCCACAAAAGGACCTAGTGCTCTGTTACTTTTTGTTTTCCCTTGTATTTGCATCTTGTAAATAAATTCTGCATTCTCATTAGATGAATATAATTCAAGACAGAAAAGTTATGATGACTCACAAACATAAATTAACTGTGCTAAGGCTACTAACTTCATTCTTCCTTGACATCTATGCATCATAAAATGTGTCCAGGATTATGTATGGATTTTGCAAGTACAGTATTAAGCTATTATCCCTGTAAAACTAAGGTTAACTTTTATATGAGGCGCATGAAAAATTACCAATTTTTTGAACAAAAGATTTGCATCAACTTTTGCATGAAATTGGCTTTTGCTCAAAAATTCATAATATTTCATACACTCATGTAAAAGTCAGCCTTAGTATTACAGGGATAATAGCCTAATCCTGTGCTTGCAAAATTCAAACATAGTCCTGGACACATTTCATGATGCTTATATTTGCCTGCTGGCTTTTACGTGGATATATATATATATATATATATATATATCTATCCCTGGGGATAGGGGAGAAAGAATACTTCCCACGTATTCCCTGCGTGTCGTAAAAGGCGACTAAAAGGGGAGG